>JAHWFP010250532.1:0-24540 GCA_023313725.1 Lithobius niger
CAGGGGTACTGGAATTGACACGTAAGTCACGAATCTTCCAATTGGGGGAGTAAAATTGAGCAGGGGGTACTAGAATTGACACGTAAGTCACGAATCTTCCAATGTTTTTTTTTTGGGGGGGGGGGGGGGGGAGTCGGATGGAGCAGGGGATCTGGAATCGATGTGTAAGTCACGAATCTTTGAATTACAGGGAACTAATGGCAGTGTAAATAAAAGATGATAAAGGCATTCAGGCCACTTCTTGCTAACAAAATGTTTCAAATAATGAGCGACTTGTGACAACAGTACCTACAAGAATATGTATCGGGTATGCATTGAGTGGCTTTCAGGCCACCAGTGAGTGAGGCTGAACAGTTTTAATTTTGTCTGGAACCAGTATCAGGGGTCTGCAGCTTGGTACCGCTCGTCTAGTTGTAAGGAAATTAATAATGGCTTAATTAATATTCGTAACAGAAACAATACAATTAATTAATTGGATGCATATTGCATAATATCATACATTTATTAAAATGCATGAGCCGAGTATTTATTCGGATAGATCAAAACGACTCCAGATAACAATTATAATTGTGAGTGCTCTTCAAAGGTGACCGAGAGGCGGCAAGATCATTTGAGACTGAATAAGTGTAATTACACCTATTGTTAGAGTTTAAAGGATGGCATTACCAGCTGACATTATTTATGACAGTTTCATAGAACCTAAATGACTTTCTAGAAGTAGATTTAATAACGATACGATCGTCGCTCGTGATCAATCACTTCGTGGAATAACAATAAATCCCTCCCACACGGGATGGCGGCATATACCTTCAAAGCGCCGCATACGGGGAACAATTAATGAACCCGAAAGCAACAATGGAATGATTGACATGCGTAGAGGTTCCATTTGGCGATAAGGGCCCAAGCTGTCCAAATGTTACTATATTTAGCATTTCAATAATAAATCAATACTACAATGTATCGAACATGACCGATAACGCCACAGTATTTAAACCGATCCTCGGAATGCATGATATCATTCGATCATCAGCAGCTCTACAGTTGTTAACTAGTTCACGCCAGTCAAATTCCGAAGGCCCCGATTCAGAAGTACGCCATGCCGATAGCCGTGCCGAGTTGGTGACGAGGCTTCACCGCCTAGCCGAGCCGTGGGCCGATGGACGCACTCAAGCCTCTATTATAGAGCTAAGTATTCATTAGCAATAGCTACTAAATTAACCCGAGATCCCTTTATTTAATTTAGAGAATATAAGAATGATTAGGTTTACCGCTCGACTTAATCCATAATGCCATTCGTTCGACTAATTGCCGATAATTGTAATCGATACAATCAACTCATAACAATCTGTCATTGATTTAATTGGCCATATTGTGGGCTCAATATTGTGTACATCGGAGTGTCGATTAAAGGCCCAGTATAATTGGATGTTTGCTTATTATTTAGCCTACCTATTTATACATAATTACTGTTTTATACAATTGATTTCCCTTATGCCATCCTAGATAATAATGTTTATTCTCGTCAAATGGTCACTGGAATAGAACATTACATAGTGAAGAAAATCCCACAAGGGTTGTCCAGTAGAGGCTGTTAATTTTTCTTTTATCACATATTAGTGTATACTGTGTTCTTACTGAGCCAGTCTTTAAGAACACTATTTGGATTATGGCTTCGTTTGGATTATGGATTAGTCGTGATGACACGAGACACGATGGATGAAAAAATTACCCATTTTACCCGATTCTTTGACCAATAACGTTATGTCCATAGTAGATTCCAAACATAAGCATGCCTAGCTATGGTACGGTATTGGACATGGAATTTTGAACACTTCTTTGCCACAAAAGCATTGATGCAGCGCTTTTTCCTGGACGAAAACACCATTGTTACGATTTAGCACTGTTACGTGAGCAACTTTCCTCATTCGAACTACATACCTAGTATAGCTTATAGTTCTTTTGCATGAATGGAAAGATGTTTACACAAACATTGGCATCTACCAGGAGTGCCTAATCCGTATGCTGAATTCAGTACAACATTTGAAGTGTTCTTATTCATTGTCCAATACTGTGCAGTATATCTACGGTCTGGTACGTCATTCAAAATCTACATTATTATAAAGTGCTAAATTTGTGTGCAGTGTGTGTGCGAGTACCTCTACTCCTCTTGAACCAAGGCGCCTACAAAGATGAGAGTATCGCCAAATAAAATAAAATTAAATTGCGCCGCCGTTAGGCCTATTTTTATCTTTATAAATTGACACAACGATACGCATAATACGCATAAAGCTGCCCTAACAACTGCTCATGATGTCAACGTTTGATCAGGCAAACTAATCAAAACAATAGTTTGCTTGAACAAACTTTGACTTTCCAAAATAAACCTGAACCCAAAATCAAAAATGAACCAATGACATGATTTACTGATTTACTGATTTAATGACATCAGTACGAAGTAACAGAAACACGACATGTAGTCCTAAAAGCAGTAGGAAATCAGAATAATTTAACGACTATTAAACCATGTTATTGCTGTTTTCACTTCGTTTGTTTTCGGGCCAGCCATTGTTGACACGTGTTAGGTGCTTCGAAATTTCAATTAATTCATGTTATCCGTCTTGAAGCAATTAGTTACGTACTGACATGCTCTGAAAATCAACTAAACTATATATATGAAGCATGGCTCGACGCCAAGCGATCGATATGGCTAGTTTAATATAAGCATGATGTACAAAATGCATGATGGATCATTCTACTTTTTTTTTTCTGTTTTCTGTTAGAATCCAGGTGGCTTTGGCACGTTTGGCTACAACTTAGCCACGAACTTAGCCTTTGGCATTTCCATTTTGGCCAGCAGTTTTGTTGTCTTCTTAATCAGAGAACGTGCCACGAATGCTCGTCATCTTCAGTTTGTGAGTGGCGTACATTTCTTTACATACTGGACATCCACTTTCCTTTGGGACTACGTCAATTATATGCTGTCGTGTATAGGTATGCTCTGTGCATTAGCTATACTCAACGAAGATGGTTACAACAACTATGAAATGCAAAGTAAGTTTTCTTTTACAGCCTATCTTCATAAGTTTCAAGAGTTATTACAGTGAGTGAGTTTCAGTAACTTCTACTGTATTGTACTATTCTCTCTGGAATGCTCAGGTAGTACTGGATCTGTTAATATCAGCCATCTGAGGTAATAGAGGTGAGGGCCACGTCGCAAAGATGGAAAGATGGGCATCTTGCTTTTCGCAATTTCCTTTTGTGTAAATTCAATAGGTGTTCACAAATTGAAATGCTCAACACAGTTTTTAATCGTTAGAAACGTACAATTTGTTTTAGTGGGGTAGATAAGCCTAGAATTCTGCGATTTAGTGAGGAAAGCACCAAATTTGGCACAGATGCTAATTTGGATATACTGGTGAAACCTGGATATAGGGCCAATTGAATATCTGAAACCAGTAGGAAACCGGAAGTGCCTATTTTTAAGCCATGGTCCAAACTCAAAAATAGCTTGACCAGTCTCCATCTACGGGGAAAAAATGTTTGAAAATTAGGCATACCATGCCTTAATACTACTTTCACATTTCAGGGTATGACGCCCTGATGAAAAGTAGCTTATGGGCTTAAACGAAGGACAAAAGGTCAAATTTAGGACAAACAATTACATTTTTGTCATTTTCCGCTAAACCATTGTTTTTTTCAAAACAAAAATCATATCTCAACATAGCTTACTTAAAAGAAATCGAATTTAAAGATTTGTGTGTCTCATAAAAAATTTGCAAGGTTCAATGGTTTGGTTAAAATTGCTTAAATATTACCTGAGCAATGGTGCCCATCTTTTCTATCATAATTACAGAGTGTATTCATAATGACATAAGCTGAACTTCCACTGTGCACTTACTAGTCCTAGAAATAAGTTCATCCGAAAGATGTAGATGTCCTTTATGTAATAAAGCCAAAGAAAATGCTTTAGTGTAATTTTGGACTGAGCCATAATTGCTCTTTGCGTACTATGTAAGATGCAGGCATTTTGACATAACTCTGTTCCCCATAAGCAATCTTATTTTATAAACAATGTCAAAAAAAAAACTTCCCTTCTTTTAGATGAGACTAGTTATGTTATTTGTGTTAGTTATAAATCGCATAGTAACACTTCAAAGTTAAAAGTTAGTAGAAATATGAACAAATAGTAGTTGACAATTAGCCGCAACTCAGTAGTTAATCACAGTAAAACAGTTTTATTTGACTTATTGGCAAAATACATCTTCACCTGCCACCTGAAAACATTGACTCTCACACTCAAAGCTCATCACATTATCATCAGTCTATATTGATAAGAAGGTCATTTCACATGACGTGATGAGGGTTGGTTCCTCAACATTCGTAGAAAAAAAGAGAAGAATTAGTTCTGCCTCTGTTTGTGCTGTACTAATTGGTCGTAAACTTTAGGTTCCAGGTTGCTTTCAAACAGTGTTTCCAGACATGTCCTTACCAGGATATGAGATACCCTCAGCCTTCAGAGTGTTGTGTGGGTATATCTAGGGACCTTGGGAATTCAGAGTTCCCGAAGGTCAGTTTGGCACTTGATATTCCACGTTATGGCTGATCTGATAGGCGTACATATTCTGCAGCGAATGCCACGAACAAAATTCTTTCTCAGTTTTCCAACACTACAGGTATGCGTTGTTGAATCACGTCATCTTATAACTTGCATTGATAAACTGAATGGCGTTTTTGGCTGCAAACCAGTTTTGTCTGTCTTCTACTTTCCAGGAACTATACAGCTAAGGTTTATCTCTTACTCAACTTCGCCAGCACCCAGGCAGCTTCATCCAGATTGCTACTTCCTTATACTTCTACAGCAACACAGATGGGAGAAGGATTTTTAACCCATATTATACAACAACCAACTTTTCCCATCCCCAAACTTTTGTTGGCAAAAAGGCCTCAGTCAGCGCACAACAATATTAAAAACATCATTAGGCTGAAGATTTCGAAACGTCAGGTTGCTACATATACGTGGAATGACTTCTTAGTTACAAACAACTGTGTAAAGATCATACTCGTTCAGTCATTAGCTATGCAGGCAGCTTACTCGTTAAAGTACCCACACTGAATACCTGGTTCATTCTTGATATATCGACACGACAGAGAAAAAATCTGACTCCTCTTCAGTCTGTGAATATTCTATGAAGGCACACAGACAAGGTTTATCACCTACTCATCTTGTTAACATTCACACATATAATATGGCACTTCGTTCTATTTAATCTAAATGCAACCTTCAAAGGATTCTATTCCTTAGTGCAGGTGTGACGCTCTCCAGCCTGCAGGACCTAGGCCTTCTTCAGCCATATTTTGCTATAATGCAAGATCCGGGTCTTATTCAACTGTTAGACGGCAATTACTCATTGCCTCTGCCGGTGGGAAGCCGTCTACAGTTCTTCCTTCCTGCTTAGGAAGAAATCACGTCTGACCGATCAGTGCTCTCCATTGTCACTCACGGCTTCCTTCCATCCTTCCCCCGGTCGCCTCCATTACGATCCCCACCTTGGACCGAGGCGACACCACCTTCTGCCTTCCTAACGGCAGAAATTTCCACCCTTCCAGCAAAGAATGCTGTATGCGCCGCTTTCCAGAGCAGCCAGGGTTCTACAGCCGCATTTTTGTGTGTCCCAAAAGACAGGGGACCTCAGATTCATCTTCAATCTTCGTCCGTTAAACCAGTTTATCAAGAACCCTCATTTTCAAATGGCGATCGTCAAACCAATTCGGCATTCACTCCTTCACCACGACTGGACAGTTTCTATAGAGCTTGCGGACGCCTGCCTTCACATCCCACTTCATCACAATTCCATCGCAAACCCTTCGTCTTCCTGGACGTATTTTTCGACCTGTCTCAGGCAATGATCATGCCCTACCCGGACAGGGTATCGGCCCTTCTTCACAAGCTTTGGGCGTTTCTACAATCACCAACCTACACTCTGCCCGATCTCAATTCTCTCATCGGATCTTTGGACTTGTTCGCACTACTCGTTCAGTACGGCAGGTGGATGGTCCGGCCCCTCCATCGCTTCCGTATCGACAAATGGGTCGACAGGTCCCCCGACTTCACCTTGCCACGCCGACTGCCTCAGACCTTTCCCTTCACTACCCTACTGAGGTGAATGGACGTTCACTACCTCACAAGAACCGTTCCCCTGCGAACCTCATCTAGACATTCACATGTCTAGGCATGAAATTTGGTACACAAATCATTCTTAGAAGTACAAATTGAACCAGTTATGGAACTCCTCATGATAGACACCCAAGGGCCCCAGCGGCCACGCTCTCATTTCCACTGAGGCTTAACCAACAAATTCGTGCAAATCGAGCTAAGAGAATGAAATTTGATACAGAAGTCATTCTTAATAGTACAAATCGAATTGGCAGTGGAACACTCATGAAATACCCTCCAAGCCCCCCCCCCCCCCCTCCAGCGCCCAAGTGTACCCCTGTGTCCCCTCCCTGAGGCATGACCAACAACTTTTTGCAGATCTAGCTAAAAACATGAAATTTGCTGCACCGTAATTTTTAGTAGCACAAATCAAATCAACCAAGGAATCCCACATGAACCTCCCAGGGCCCCCAGCACCTCCCTGTGTCCCCTCGCTTAGGGTTGATGAACAAATTCTTTTAAATTGAGCTAAATTCATTCTAGCAGTACAAATCGAACAAGCCATGGAATTCCCATGAAATACCCCAAGGCTGGGAAGGGGGAGCAGTACAAATCGAACGGTGTTTTTATTGCAGAAAATCCAGACATATTCACTTGAGATGCAAGTATAAAGAGTATTCTTGCGGGCATTGTCACATGAAAGGTCGTCTAAAAGCCATGTGTAAACAGAAGCTTAGTAACGAGTGTAGTAGAGTGTTGGCTCCCGAGAAACCTGTACTCAAGACGAAAACCCACAGGAAGGCTCAACTTAAATACAGTTACAAAAAAGTCAAGAATTTACAGCGCGAAAACGAGTCATCCTTTTCTGAATCTGAAAGTGAAACTGAGCCTTAGTATGAAAGTTGTATCAATTATTTATATGAAAGTTGTATATGAAAGTTGTATTTGTATGAAAGTTGTATTGGTTAGTGGGTGTGATGGAACTATCATTCCTGGTACATGGTACGAGCAACACTGCTCAAATTGTAAATTACAGCAGTGTGGTTTCTCCATGATACAGTTCAATGGCGAAATCGATAGTGCTTGGTATTATTAATGTCAAAGTTCAAATTGGAGACTTAGCTCCAAATGTTGATGTGATAGTATCAGGTAACGATTAACGACCTGCATTGCTTGGCAAAGATTGGATTACCAAATTTAGGATCAAAATGGATGAATTTTCGGGTTTATAGAATTATAGTCTTAAAACTTGTACAACTGAGAAAAGTGTAAAACCAAAAGTAAACATTAAAGAAATATAGAATCAAAATATCCGGAACTTCTTCAACCTGGGTTGGGCAATTTCAGTGCGTTCAAGGCTAAGTTCCAGTTAAAAGCAGATGCCAAGCCTATTTACAGAAAGGTATGGCCCGTACCATTGGCCTTGAAAGAGAAAGTTAATGATGAAATTAAACGGCAATTTTGGAACCAGTCATAACCAGTACCTGGGCGACTCTGAGCATTTTCGTCAATAAACCGAACAGACAGTGCGTGTCAACGGCCATTATACCACTACCATTAACCCTCAACTTGAAATCGATCACTGCTTCTGCCAACAGCTACTGAATTATTTAGCAATTTGACGGGCTGAGACACGTTTAGCCTTATCGATCTCAAGGACGCATTCCTTCAAATCTAGTTACACGAAGATTCGCAATACCCAATAACAATAAACACGCCGCTTGGTCTATTCAAGTGGTGTAGGGTCCCTGTTGGTTTGGCCAGCAGCCCCGAAATTTTCCAGCACTTAATGACCAGCCTTACGGCCAAAATTCCGAGGTGCCAGCTATTTTATGACGACATTTTAGTAAGAGGAAAAGGTCATGAACATGACGAATCTTTACACGAGTTACTTTTAGCTCTACAAAACTCTGGATTGCGCCTTGGGATTGACAAACGCAAACTGTCCCAGCCTAAACTCAAATATTTAGGCCATATCATTGATATCATTGACATGCACACACTGCCGAAGTGATCGATGCAATAGTAAACGCGCCTCACCCCACTAATATTCAAGAATTACAGAGTTTTTTGGTTTTATTAACCAATATTCTAAATACTTACCAAACCTAGCACATGTTTTGGCCCCTATTACTCGGCTGTTAAGCCCCAAAGTTAAATGGTTATGGGGGAAGAGTGTGTAAAATCAGTAGAAAGTGTTAAACAGTTATTTGTTAAGTCTAAAGTTTTGGTACATTATAACCCCAAGCTAAAACTCAAACTTAATTGTAACGCATCTCCCTACGGCATAGGCTGTTGTTCAATGCATGTGATGCCAAACGGTACAGATCGCCCCACAGCTTTTGCTTCCAGGAAACTAACTGTGGCGGAGCAAGGCTACTCTCATTTCGACAGAGAGGCCCTAAGTGTTTACTGGGGGGGGATGGTAAAGAGATATAGTTGTTAAATGTGTACAATTACACATTTCATCATATTGCGAGGAGGGCGAACCTTACAGCTGAGGCTCTAAGTCACGTACCCTTACTCAGTAACAAAAATTCAGTGATGAAACTGAACACTAGTAAGTTTTGGCATCACTATGTATTGAACCATTGCCTATCATAGGGGATACGTTACATTAGCTATAGCTATCTCTAAGGATACTGCTCTTTCAAACGTCTTAAGCTATGATAAATGTGGGTGGCCTGAAAGTAGCAATGATCCAGAGATTAAACCGTATTTCATTCGTCACAATGAAATTTCCATAGATTGTGATGTCCTATTCTGGGGGGCTAGAGCAATAGTGCCTGCTCGGTTTCATAGGCAAGTACTGAAAGATTTGCACAGTGGAGACTGTGGAATTGTAAAAATTAAGGCTTTAGCTAGATCAAAATGTTGGTGGCCTGGTATCGATGACCAGTTAAAAAAAAAGGTGAAAACCTGTGATTCGCACCAACAAAACAAGAATGTTACTATATTGCTTAGGGCATTGTGGCCACATACATCACATTATTAACATGTTGTCTTGATAAACGAAAGTGATGATAGCAGTGATTACAGAAAAAAAGAAATTGTTCTACGATACATCTTCTGACTGGTTTCACCCCTTTCGCTACATTTATAGCACTCAGTATCCATATGGTGTGCAAGCGATGGCGAGTCCTTTTAGGGAAGAATTTGAAACCCTGTCAGATTCTTAACTCGTGTAATAAATAGCACCCAAAATGCAGTAGTAACTTGTAAATGAAATGCCATTCTTACGAGTATTGTATTGTCGTAATGCTGTGTAGGCAGATGGCGTGGTTCTTGCTAAGTGTATTAGCTTGCCACTAAACTATTTGTTTATCTTGGCACTCGTTCCTGCTAAACATAGGACCTTTAACATCAGATCGTTTTTTTTAATAAGATTATTAATAAGCATTAATAAGATTATTACTTGTAACTTAGAAAATAATACCTCAGTAATAATTAGTTCGCAGGTAAGAAATCTGTATATAAATCATCATTATTGTATCATTAAATCATCATTCATCATTTGATTCATCAATTCATCAATTGATCATCAATCATTATTGTTTATTAAAAATTTGAGAGGACATTTCTTCAGCGGAGGAACCACGCTAGCACCATACTGTAGTCTCGCGATCTGTATAAAGCTCCTGTGTAATTGATGTTTGTAAGCCTGTTGCAGCTTAATTTTAGCTTAATTAAGCTTATTAATTAAATTCTTAGCCAGTTGCTAGCATTCATACGACTGCAGTGTAATGTTGTTATAGTTCTGCAGTTCTAAATAAGATTATTAAGCATGTTAAGAAGAATTAGTGCACTCGCATTTGTGGGCTAGTTTTACTCTATGTTGCCCACATGTAATTGTAATGAGTATTGCATTGTTATAGTGCCCTGTAGGCAGACGGCGATACTATAGAGCTGGCTAAATGTATTAGCTTGTTACTAAACTATGGGGTAAATATATGACCTGCTAAATATATGACCTTTAATTTCAGCCCGTTATTTATTAATATTTGCACTGTATGGATGGGGCATGCTGCCACTTATGTATTGCTTTTCATTCGTCTTCACAATACCGTCGACTGGATTCACTCGGTTAATGCTTTTTAACATTTTCTCAGGTTAGTGAACAAACTTATTGGACAGGTTATTAACAACAGAAAGACGATAATAGAACATAGATGCTTAACAATGCTCATTTATTTTTCTGAAATATAGTCAAGGTTGTGTCCTAGTGCAAAAGTTCCATACAAGAGACACTATGTTCCAACTTTATTTTTATTGAGTATAACCTATGCAAATCTATTCCTCTTATTTCCGTCAATACACGCAGAAATTATGATGAATCAAAAATGGAACGCTCGAGAGAAAATATAAATAATAAGGTATCAAATACCAGTCTTGAAAAATGAATTTTGAGAAAAGAGAAAAGAAAAATATTGTATCCCTAAAATCTTTAACAATTTGCCAAAAAAAATTACAAAAACTGACTAGTATTAGTAAGGTGAAAAAGAACGTCGAGTGTGGTTACTTTTTGGAAATATTTCAATTGTATGAATGCATTTATTTGTATTTGTTATTTTTTATTATTTAAATATATTTGTGCAATTCCTGTGCCTGAGTAAGTTGTTCGGCTTTATACTTGTTTTATACTTTATCTTCGTTTTTTATCTGTAACTGTGAATTGTCTGTTGTGATTATGTTGACACAGAGAAGCTAATTTCAAGTTTCGTGTCAAACTGTATTTTTAATTTAAGATGATAAAAATCTGATTTCTCAATTTCTCACTGGAAACAAGAACTGAACCACCAGCATGAGAAGCGTTAGTTGATTAAACCTGCATTCACACAAACTACATTGACGAAGAATTTGAAAGGCATTCTCTCTTGCATTGCATGGGCAGAACTGTGACGCAATCGTTACACCTAAAAAAATAATGCATTGCAAGGGACAAGCTCGGTGAACCTTTCGATTATCGTTGCCATAACACACTGTTAGAGAGCTGTGATTCTTAATGGCTGTAAGATGTGCACCCTGTTGATTACTTTAAAAAAAAAACCTGCCCCATAAAAAAAAATCCACTAGCTTCACTTCATCACTCATCAGTGGAACATCATTGTGTGAGCATTAAATGTTAGCATCACTGTCACACACAAAAAATTTCATGTCCAGAGTTTCCGCAAGGGTTCTTCAAGTTTAGTATTGTTTAACATACGTGAATTGGATAAAAAAAAATAAATATAATAATTGACTGCTCTAAAATTTAATTTTATCATTATCTCATTTGATGCTTACAGAGAAGATGGAAGGTAATTAAAATTGCAAGAATATTTTTTTCTTCCTTGATAATGTGCATTAAACAGTTATGGGCCAAAATAGGCCAAAATACTAGTGTTTGTCATTTTCAATGTCAAACTATACCCACATTTTTATTGTGGTGTTTATAGTTAGTTCTTGACAGCATGAAAATAGATAACGTTAAAATTAAATTTTAAAGCAGACAAATATTATTTTTAATATTTTTTTTATTGATTTTGCCAATGTTAAACCATGCTAAGCCCCTTGAGGAAACTCAAGACGTCACCTCAGTGTGATGAAATTTTTTGTGTCAGACAGTGATGCTAAAAGTCAACTTTTCTACACTCAAGCTGATAAGAATTCCGAAAAAAGTGTTTTTCACTCCATCCTACAATACAGGCCTTAGTACGTGTGTATGCATCCAGTAGAGTTTCAATAAACTACTACCGCAGCCTGTAGCATGTGGGGAAATGCAAGGTGTCCACAAATTAGTCACCGCATATGTAAGGAAATAATTAATAGCTTAATTAATATTCATAACAGAAACAAGACAACTAATTAATTAGATGCATAATTGTATAATATCATACATTTATTAAATGCATGAGCCGAGTATTTATTTGGATAGATCAAAATGACTCCAGATAGCAAATATAATTGGGAGTCCTCTTCAAAGACGACCGAGCGGCGGCAAGATCATTTGTAACCTGAACAAGTTTAATTACACCTATTGTTAGAGTTTAAAGGATGGCATTACCAGCTGACAATATGTACGACAGTTTCGTAGAACCTAAATGACTTTCTAGAAGTAGATTTAATTACGATAAGATCGTCGCTCGTGATCAATCACTTCGTGGAATAACAATAAATCCCTCCCACACGGGATAGTGAATTTTGGCAGCATATAACTTCAAAGCACCGCATACGGGGAACAATTAATGAACCCGAAAGCAACAATAGAATGATCGACACGCATAGAGGTCCCATTTGGCGATAAGGGATGTCCGAATGTTACTATATTTAGCATTTCAATAATAAATCAATACTACAATGGATCGATCATGGCCGATAATGCTACAGTATTTAAACCGATCCTCGGAATGCATGATATCAGTCGATCATCAGCCGCTCAACAGTTGTTAACTAGTACACGCCAGTCAAAATTCCGGAGGTCCCGATTCATAGTACACCAGGCCAGGAGCCGTGCCGAGTTGGTGACGGGGCTTCGCCGCCGAGCTATAGCCGAGTACCGATAGCCTCACTCAAGCTTCTATAATAGAGTTAAGTTTTCTGATTCATTTGCAATAGCTATGATGGTTAAAGCTTAACTAGTACCAATACGTTCGCTGCTATATTTACCCGAGATTCCTTTAATTAATTTAGAGAATATAATAATGATTAGGTTTACCCTCGACTTAATCAGTAATGCCATTCGTTCGACTCATTGCCGAATAACTGTAATCGATACAATCAAATCATAACAATCTGTCACTGATTTAATTGGCCATATTGTGGGGTCAATATTGTGTACGCCGGAGTGTCGATTAAAGGCCCAGTATTAGATGAATGATTGCTTATTATTTAGCCTACCTATTTTATACATAATAAGTGTTTTATACAATTGATTGCCCTTATGCCATCCTAGATAATAATGTTTATTCTGGTCAAATGGTTACTGGAATAGAACATTACACATAAAGAAATTAAATTTAAAAACTGCAAACAGATATTGAAAAACTGTGAAGTGCGAACTGTCTATTGACTCAAAAAGTTTTTCCCCAAAATTTCTGGTGATGATAGTATCATAATAAACCTTCACATGCGCCCCTTTTGTTGCTTGGAGAATATCCAGTCGAAAATCGATTTCTCCCTAAACATTTTTAAGCATATCTACTGATTCCATGTTTATTACCCTGGCTTTTCTTGTGGGGCATTATTAAGTACAAAGTGTACGCAAGAAAGGTAACTTCTGTGGAGGAATTACGGGACAAGATTACCCAGGCAGTAAAATTGATATCAGTATACATGGATAAAAACGTTTGGGGAGAAATCGATTTTCGACTGGATATTCTATGAGCAACAAAAGGGAACAGCAACATGTGAATGTCTATTATGAGGCTATCATCACCAGAAATTTCGCAAATTTTTCTTTTATTTAATAACACTTGGCACTTTATAGTTTTTCAATACTATTTTCGTTTTTTTTATGATTTAATTTCTTTATGGGGTGAATAATTTGTGGACACCCTGTACAATCAGGATATTTACTCTTCAACTTTTGGCACAGGAATTTCCCACCTAAGATTATCATTTCGTTTTAAATAAGTGGTATTAACTGGATGCAGAATTAAATTCACTAACATCATTTTACGTTTAATTTTCAGGATGCGGCACACTACTAGCAACTGCCATTCTCTACGTTCCCCAACTTGGTTTGCTAAAATGGGCTCATTTTTGCGACTCCCTTTTTCTATCTATGCCAAATTTTTGTTTAGCATGGTCTTTTAAACTATTGGACAAAAATTACCAAACCATAAAGATGTGCTCAAATCCTATTGTCAAACCATTATGCGATTTGTCCAAAGGTAAAAAATTCGTTGTTCGTGTTATTTAGTTTATGACAACACTAATATTGTGTAACCGATACATCAACATCAACAGGCTGTTGGCCAACTGAGGCATGATATTAATGACCATTGATGTTAGTCAGTACAAGAGTATTATTCAAGAAATTGTATTTACAACATCCTTAATCTTTTCCTTAACCTAGTTCAGAGGTAAATATTTTTCTCAATATGTGAATTTTTGACTCTAGAATAAATTTGTTGTGAGAGAATTTTGGGAAATTTGCTCATTTTCTTGTGTTTTCTATACTGTTGTGGTGAAGAATTAACCAAGTTAATTTGGAAAGAATTAGTCCATTCTAGAATTATATTTACAACTGTCTTAGTCTTATTTTACTGTGCTGTCTGAGGCAGTTGTTTTTATTTTTATTTGGGACAATAGCTCTTGGGCCACATATTCAGCTTAAATATTATTGTAGTTGTTGTTGGTACGTATCATTATCATACTAATGGAATTAAAAGAAAGATATGCATTAAAGAGAATGTTAAGGTCATCGGGACGTCAAGGTACAGATTAAGTTGCTGGAGGCAAACATTTACTGGGTGTATCTGCGTACTTCAAACATCAAATAATAGAAAATGCCATGCAAAGTCGACCATTGGGGCAATGTAGAACAACTTACGTAATGCAGGATGTCAGAAAATTAATTATTTTCTCATTTTACTCAACTCATGACATGATGCGTTATTAGTATGGAATTTTGTGTTTTTTTTTTTAACTAAAAAGCGGCACACAGTGGAACATTCAGTTTACTATTATTTCTTGAACAAATGTTAGGCTCTCTGCCTACTTGGTCCTTTACGTTTAAGTTGGCCTAAATGGCCAAGTAGGCGGAAAACCTAAAATTTATTCAAGAAATAATAGTAACCTGAACGTTCCACTGTGTCTTGCACACATTAAAACGGCAACCTTGTAATGTCATTTCACATTTACTTCTGATTATATTTCCTGCCTACCTTTGCGAGAGCTACAGAACCACACGAATGTGAATTTGCCTAACTTGTTCACGAAATAGTAGTAACCTGAACATCCCACTGTGTCTTACACACATTTCAACGGCAGCCTTGTAATATTGTTACGCAACTACTTCTGCTTATATTTCCTGCGTACCTTTACGAGAGCTACCGAAAACACGTGAATGTGAATGTGAATTATCTTGAATGTCCACTCTTGAATAAATTACGTTCATACGTTGGCTACGTAAATTGGCCAGTATTAAGACTTGCTAGTCTGGGGATTTCTGCGTATTTCGATGCATGTCAGTTTGTCTGGTGAAAAAGCCGGGTGCAGTTTGGTTGCTGATAACATAACAAGCAGTTCACTAACCAACAAACTGAACTAAACAAAGTTCCCTTGTACTTCAGAAGATATTCTGTAGCATCCCTGGAAAAGATCTGCTTAGCAGCTTAAAAGAGCAGAAAAGAGCTGACAAGCTCTTCTTTCTTAAATTTTGACTTTCGAAAAGATCCCAGTCGGCACAATTAAACATATGTCTCAGGTCAAAAGTCTTTCATAAATGGAATGTTATAGGCAATTTTACTTTTCTAGACCATGCTACCTGTTCATAAAAAATACTTACATTAACAAAGTTGATGAACACTTGGGTAATTTACGTGTTGCCTCCTCCCCATTTCAAGTTTGGAGTGACATTGTACATTGTAAAGTGCAGTTTGTAAAGCACATAATGACATTAGTTGGTAGCTTTAATGAAATATGCCAAGACGTGAATCATTACTCCACTTCATATGACAAGAGCACCTACAGTAAATATAATTTACAATTTTATTCCTAGTGTCTTCAGACTGCGGTCCCTTTACTTGCCCAGAATTTAATGCAAACTATCTGTCTTGGGATTCACCTGGCGTCGGTCGCATGATTGTTGCTATGACTGTGCAAGGTTTTGTGTTTTTCACCGTAGTTGCCATGATAGAGATGAACATTTTCAGGAAGTTTATGAATTTTTGCAAGAAATTGATTACCTGTAGCCACTGCTTGCTACCACGAAAAGGTAAGTTTCTAACCATTCTTGCAAATGACATATCTCAGTTAGGGTCCCATTATATTTGCACAATAGCTGTTGTAGAGGATTTGAAGGACTGCACAAGCCCAAGAATGACCAAGCAGGCTGCATTCAAACGCATTAGATGCCTCAAACTGAGGACCACATTTGGCAAAGTCCCAGAAACTAATTAGAGCATCAAACCCAACACTGTGCTATGATGGTTACTGCTAGCTGTGTGATGCGCCACATTCACATTGGCCACATAATAATCCTGATCACGATGGATTACAGTAATAACGAAACATTCTAAAGTGATGCACAAATATCCGTTAGTGATATTCCTCAGTAGTAAATATTCCCCTTAGTAGTTCAAAGGTTACTGTGTCGTGTACAAAAACTGTGTTCTTTTAACTGAACACTGACATTAATCGTCTATCATCGTTGATGAATAACTTAGCCCTGACAGGACAAACATGGAGCAGTTGCAAGGTTACCTAGGGCCAATAATATGAAGTAAAGTTTTTTTTTTCATAGTACAGTCAGCATAGAGGTTGAAAGATGGTTCGACAGCTTTGACTAGTGTTATACGACTCAATGACGTTGAGAGAGGAGAGACGAGTGACTAGGTTGATGCCCAGATATCAACTAACTAGCTCTGAGTTGGAGGTTGGTTTGATATTATGTAGCATTTAGTTATGGTAGAAAACAATAGATGCTATCACTGTTTTATGAAAGACAAGGAGCGGTTGCAAGGCCGTCTAGGCCTAGTAGTGTGAAGTAGGTTAGAAGTCGTCATAATCAACGGTTTATTCGTAGTCCACGTCAGCATGTAGGTTGAAAGATGGTGAAAGATGTCAATAGCTCTGTCTAATGTTAGGCGCGCAGTGAAATGGAGAGAGAAGAGGCAGGTGTTGCTGGCTGGCAGTTGAGCACTGGTTTTATATTACGGTAGCATCTACTTACATAGTACATAATGGACGGTGTCACTGTATTTTATCTGCTCCCCCTCCTGCTTATACCACTATGTATTACCCTCTATAGGGTAATACATAGTGGTATAAGCAGGAGGGGGAGCAGCTACACCACTGATCAAAAACATTAGATACATGATTAATTAGTTTACATGAAATAGTCTAAAGCCTAGCAGCTGGCTAGAGACTCAACTGAGCTGTACGAAAACCTCACTATCAACATTAATGAAGAACCTTAACTAACATTTATAAAGCACTTGAAAATGCCTAGCACTGTTTCAGGACTGAATTTGGCCACATAATTCAAGACATTGTCGAATTTGCTGTGACCACTATAGAGACTGCATTATACTATGTTTTGTGGGGTGGTTCATGACGCCTTTCTGGAATGATACGTAACTCCACTAAATAAGCCTCAAAGTTGCAACACAATGCCACTGTGACCCTGCCAGGCTTGTTCCGGCAAAAGACATTCTCATCACTGTGAGTGATTACGTGATGAACAAATTCTCATCTCCTTCCAAATCGGATTACTGCAGCTGTGCAAGAAGCTCCGGGGAATAAAAAAGCAGCATTTGTCTTTTGTCCTGGCATTCTGGGTGCACGAATAACAGTCCCAGGCTCTATTAGAATTTTCTAGAGACTATGAATGACTCTGTGGTTGCAATTTGATTCATCGGAAGGATAATGGCAACGTTATTGTCATCAGCGTAAAGGGTTGTTAAGAAATTATAAATCTTCATTTCGAGTCAAGTTATGAATTCCAAGGGCATCTCTAAGTGCTCTCATTATAAGCTATAAAATCCGAACAACAAACTGTTCTTGGTTACTAATTAGCACACTGAAAATGTGAAAATCACTTACTGGGATGCTTGAAAAGTTACTGCATTAAAAAGTGTTTGCTGTAAAGTACTTACCAAAAACTGGTCATTGAGGAGGGAACTAGCAATGTTAAATATAATGACAGGCATGTACCCTTGCTCATTTAGTGAAATTCAGCCTTAGCCGTATCATTGTTTGTGCTGGGAGCATTTGGAGATACGTCTTGATTACAACCCATGGCAGCTTCTGAGAAATTAACGGTGTTTGGCGCACATGCGAAGAAAACGGCCAACTTCCAAAATGGGACAAGTGGGCAGTTACATACGGGTCCCATTCAAAAGTCAAAAAGTTGGTAGCCTGGAACCCCTTTTTTGGTTAGTTAGGGTAGTGTAGGCCACTAAGAACCAGAGGCCAGTGAAGAATTCCCGATTCCCAAGACTTGCCACTCCACTTATGCCTGAAGCAAGTTCCCCTTAAGTAGCCAAGCAGCACAGACACATTCATTGGAATTGTGTGCAGCCACTAGAGCTTGTCTGTTCACACTTATCCGTGAAGTTTGAAACAACAGGGAACATTATTTCCAGTAGTGTCCATACCAGTATTTTTAGCAAGAGTATAAATGGTGGGGATCCCAGATTTACGTCCAAAAGTCAATGGAAATAGGTCATGCCTCTATATTTATTTACCACATTTATTTCCTTTTTTTTTATAGGTTATGTGCCTGTAGAAAATGACCAACAAGTGGCTGACAGTGATGTTGCATATGAACGTGAGCGTATTGAGGATACCCCACTGACCCGTTTGATGATTAGCGATAATTTAATTTTGAGGTAATTGTTATGTTTGAGGTAATACCGTTCATCACGAGTTATTACTTCTATTTATGTTGAGCACAGTGGAAAGAGCCACTTCATACTTTCTTTATGGGTGAAGGAGGAAATGCACCTCTGTCATCGACTGACTAACTTATCTATGTTATGTACAAAAATGATGCATATTAGAACAAGGAAGGTGTCTTGGGGCAAGAACTGTGCAAATAAGCTTCACAAGTAACCGTGGCAGGCTGTACAGTCACTTGCCAGCCGCAGCCCAAGTAACTTATCTTAATTGTAGCCATCAGTGTACTAATGGCAGTCGTGCTAGCAGCTACATCCTACAGCACCCAATTCCTCGTAGTGTTAGCGATCATACACGACAGGTACAATCCTCTTTTAGACACAAGAGACTTTTCCAGAAAAGTCCTTCTAAAAGCATGCTGCAATTCGTGACAATTTAGCAATGGGCAGTTTTACGCTAATTCGACCGTACCGAATGGTGTCATGTCAGTTTTTTCCTCCTTAGTCCAGAATTAAAGACGACATCGAAAAACGACATTTTTCTTAGTTAACTTTTAAGTTCTAACTTATTACTTTTAACTTCTAGCTTGCAGCGTAACTTCTAAACCACTAAGCAGATTAAACAGCCCATTATAGATCATACTGTTAATTTCGAATAATATTTAGCACAAACTAAATACAGATGCAAACCTATTTACGTTGCCTTTTGGACTTATGTCAGACTGCCTGAGTGGGGGAAAAAACTGGCATATAAGTCCAAAAGGCGACGTAAATAGGGTTGCATCTGTATTTAGTTTTTTTTGTGAGCCTTTGGCTTTCCCATCTTTAATAAATTTAGCACAAAGTTAGCGCTTCTAATTTAAATTCGTCATTTAATCGTCATTTAAACCGCCCAGCAGTTGGCAGTTGGCTTCGTCCGGGGTTTTGTTTTGCCCTTGGTTGTTTCCCAGTTTTCGGGCAGTGTGGTCTAAATATTGAACGCGACAGGCAATTTCGGTTGTTGGCAATTTCCCCCTTTCCTCCCATCATCTACGTGCTCTCTCCCTCCTCCTCTCCTCCTATCCTATCCCAAAAAAACTTAACGTTGTAGGTTCAGTTAATGCGTAATGATACGCTTAATGGTAATAGATGCATTGGCCCCTCCAAAACCGTCCCAATATTTTTTTTTCTAAAGAGCAGGGCTAACAGACGCATTGCCCCACACCCAGACATTTACCGTTCAGTCCCTCCTCCCCACTCCCAGTTTGTCGCTTTGGCTCGAGCGATCCATACCGTGGGTAAAATAACTGTTCTTCGTGCATGACGTCATTTAACACTTGCCATTGAGATAACCGCACAGAGCAAATGTTAGTCGAGGTAACAATTTCAACTCTATTCAAGACAACAACGTACCAGTTTCAACTTTTAGCCAAAGAATTGACACACTCGCTTGTTTTCATTGTAGGGGCGCTTCTTCGAGGGTCGTCGTTGTCTTCGTTGCTGCTATGAGACTTTGGTTATAATGTAAGATAATATCATATCAGGAGAAAAGCAGAAAACATAGGGGAATATGTTTCCATAACTTCTACTGTCTGCAAAGTCAGGAGTGTCTATCTGTTGGTAGAGGTCGATGCCTGTATGAGATGGTTAGAAACGAGTGCTACATCATCAAGGCTAATTTTAGGTCATTTGTTTTAAACAACATATGTTTAAATGTCAAACAATGTCAAAGTAATAATAGAAAATCTACAAACAGACGAAGTTACCCTATTCAAGAAACAAATACAGTGATGCTGAAATGGCGTATACCTATTTCGCGTGATAAGTTTTAGTTTCTGTTGTAAGTAACAGCGCATGCGTAATACTTTTTCACCATCTCGTACAGGATTGGTGTATCATATAAATTGAAATAAACTGGTGTAGAGTTTAAAGTATAAAACAGTGGGGAGGGGTTGGTTTTATTGTTCCAAAAAAATGTCAGGTGGATTGTGCAAATTAAGATTCCACGCAACACTTTAGGCTGAAATTATGTTCTTAAAAGTAAAGTCGAGCTAGTCAGTTAGGATACTCGGTGTTGTTTATTTAGCTGCCAAGAATTACGATGGCTTTAACAATCATTGGAATGAATTAATTTTATGTGGGATGAAGACACCATTTATGCTACCTCAGATCATAACTTCGAGCTGATAACTTTCGGGGACTTTACTGCTCATTTTGACATTGCCGAGACTCCCTAAGATAATAAGGCCTAGAAAACGATGGTCTTACGAATTTGATCTAACAGTCATTAACTCTGAAGAATTTACTAGTGGTAAATACACTTAAAAAGAAAGAACTCTTTGTTCAGAACTTGACTTTGTTATTAGTAGCTCATCATTACACAATCAAGTTAGAAAGTGGTCATAGATGAGGATAACCTTGAGTCGGACTACAGACTGAAGACCTTATGTTTAAATATCCTTACAGGAAATAAAATTAAGACAAAAGCGCTCCGTCATGAGGTGGAAGTTTGAAAGTGACAGTTAGGAAAATTCGTAAAATAATTTTAAGAGTTTGCTGGATAAAACACGAAACAGTTCACTTGAAAACCTATCTGCAGAATACCAAAACAGCAGTCTCACCTCACTATTGATGGAGGCCGGTTCACTTACATTCAAAAAGCTACACCATATAAAAGAGATGGAATCGGGCTAGTTAGTTGGTTTGATGAAGAGATTAAACAAACAATTAATTAAAGATAGGAAAGATGCTAACAGGGAATGGTGGGTAGCCAAGAAACATGAGGATGCAGAAGACATTATTGACGCTAAACAGAGAAATTACATGAAAAAATATGGAAATCAGACTATGATTTTGTGCATAACACCGAAATTTGGGCAAAGATGTCAGCAGTTCTTTTGTGGAAATACATTAAAAATGTAACTCGTGAAGTTGAGTCACTAAAAGATGTAAATGATTTTCCTATCCAGCTGAAAAATGTTGAATGTGTACTTGCCTCGTTTTGGCAAAGTATTAATACAGATTGATGTGCTGCCGGTTTACCAAACTTGCATAACATCACCATAGTACTTTGACAACACAATTATCCTGGCCGAGTTACAAACCCATATCAAAATACTGAAGTAATTAATCCCTGATTCTTGGAAAGTCTCCAGGGTAACTTTTATTCATGAAGGACATGGGAAACTAAAGGATTCTATTAAGAATTACAGGTCAGTTAGTGTTATTAGCAATGTGTGTCATCTCTTCACTGCAATCTTGTGGTCTAGGTAAGAAAAGGAAGAAGAAAATAATAATCTGTGGACAAACTACAGAATGGTTTTAGGAAAGACAGGAGGTACCCTGATAATCTGTTTGTATATACTGAATTAATTATGGGGCTCATAAGCCAGGTAACCATTACATAACAGCTTTCCTAAACATCGAAAAGGTTTATGATAAGCCAAGCAGGTAGCTATTTGGCAAAGTATGAAATTTGATTAGAAATTTATCATGGTTGAAGATATGTTTCCTGGTGGAATTTGGAGGTCCATAATTTTTCATACACGTAAAGTTATTCAATTTTCGGCAAACATGTCCTTTGCCTAGTTCACCTAGACCACAACAGACAAAATTAGAACCCCAAGGTCGCTACATAAAGTATAAAAAACAAGCAATATTCACAATTACAAAAAAATCAACACAGTTATAAAAACGAAGGACGCAGCTCTAATCCGTCAACAGGCCAGACGCCATCTTGGTATGATGTCAGAGTTAGTCAGATGACAGTGACTAGTAAATTCTTGTGGACCTGAAACCAAGTTTGCATGTTGGGGAAATCTTTTGCACAATTTAAAAACATGTTCCTTATTTGTTGTAATGATGTACGATTCAGGTCGCAATCTAATCTTTTAATTTTTCTCATGAAAGAGGATGCTGGTTTTGCTAATATCGATGAAATGGTTTGATCCAAGTTCATGGTTGGAAACAGCATAATTAATTTGTTTTTTTTTAGATGATAGCATTAGCATGGTCCGTCTTTCTCCAGCCAACGGGCCTAAGGCACTGCCATTTAAACCTCGGGACATCTCTGGCACTTAAGGGCTTGTAGAACAGACTTTTAGTGATATTGGTTTGGGATGCAAAGGGATTCGTTAAAATTTTGACATGTAGGTAGGAAAAAAGAGTCAGGATTGCCAACCTCACTGTGCATGTGCATGTGGACAATTTCTATGTTTGGAGCCAGATTCTGGAGGAGGGGTGGAAGGGGGGGGGGGGCGAATGTCGGAGGTACCAGTAGCAAATGGTCCTGATTCAGTCCTGATGCCATGCTTGGAAAAAATGTTCTGTACTAGTTGGATTTGAAGGGGTGGGCCTCCCTGGGAAAGAAAAAATAGATCCTATTTTTCCAAAATTGTTAAGATCATTTTCAATTTTTTTTTGGCAATGTTACCCCTAGATAGTTATCGTATGCATTGTGTGTTAATTGGAGCATTTGCACACTTTTCTTTGCACTATGGGAGGCCCCGTCCTCCCCTCTACTGATTGGGTTTTCTGTGGTGAGTGCTTCCCCGGGATCCCCCGGTGGGCCAATCCGACACTGTTACAAACACATTTTTTATGGTTGGGAAGTAGGGCGGGTGGGGTGGGAGGGGGTGGAGAATGGAAGGGGTAGGGCTGGACCTTAGTTGTCTACTCCACATTTAGCAAGCTGCTGATTAAAAACTTCATGAACTAAGGGAGGGGCTTCACATTCAAAGTGGCTTTATAATGCACCCTTTCAATTTCATCCTTCCTGTAGGCTTGAGTAGAACAATGCCCAAGGACTTGCTGGAACTTCCCTGTGAGGACCCCTTTAACACACTTGGTGGGTGAACCGAGAAGTGAATCGTTCAGTCTGTAAGTTTGACTGGGTTTCAAGTAGTGGGATGGTTCGACTATTTGTACGAAGCAGTCCTTATGTGTACAAAGATCAAGGAAAGGGAGCAAGCTGTCTGTGGATTCCTCTTCGACTGTGAAAAGTGATTGGTGGTGGCTGTTGAGAACACCAAGTACAGCTTTCATGCTGTAATTTTATGCGTAGCCAGGCAAAGATATCATGAAACTTTCTTGACAAAAGATGGATTCTAGGAACATGAGTACTATTGATGCACCGTTTCAATAGAAGCAATAGAAACAATCTTTTTACTGCAAGAGAAACAAACAATAATAATAGAAAAGTTACCGAACTGAAAACACAAAGGAACCGAGGTGTACATCTGTGGACCAGTCATTAATAAAAACATAAAAGACATCATGGATACGTAATAAAAAGAAACTTATTTCTTCTTGTGAAGAAAAAAAAAAACTGAATTAGCATAGAAATCAAAATGAGGCAGGGCAAAGGTAATGTAATAATTTCTAAATTACATAAGCAACCGGAAGAATGGCATGCTTTGAATTAAAACCTGTTTAAAAAGGAAAAAGACGTGGAATGAAGAGGGAAGCGGACTGAACATAAACCACTTTTCTTTTACCCCAGAATTACAAATGCGTATTAGCTCTACTTAATTACTATTCATAAATTATATAAGATCATACTTACATAATTACTGCAGCCATATGTTGAATCAGTAGTGAATTTTTATAAGTAGTGATGTAAATAATTTCTGTTGACTCTTTTAAGGGAAATGTGTAAAAGTTACGGAGATTTTCTGGCAGTCGACCACATTTCTGTTGGCATACCACAAGGGGAATGCTTTGGTCTGCTAGGAATTAACGGGGCTGGCAAAACAACCACCTTTAAAATGCTGACAGGAGATGAAATCATTTCTGATGGCGATGCATTTGTAGAGGGTTTTAGCGTCACAAGGCATATTCAACAGGTACGTGAAAACCAAGAAGGGT
>JAHWFP010250535.1:0-16368 GCA_023313725.1 Lithobius niger
CCCTCCCTCACATTCCCCATTGTGGTGAGATACCCACCTGCAGCCCCCTGGTTCTCTGTCCCCTCCCGCGTCCCCTGCCCTGCTACCCCGTGTATTCTCCCATTGTATGGTTTGAAACTCTACCTCCACCCCTCCTCCCCCTCTCTTGGAATCCATTGTGTTTTATTTTTTTATGAAAGTAAATAACTTTTTAACTGGAGGGCAAGCAATAGTGTTTGTTTCTAATTGTTAGAGCGCATATCCGTTCTCATTGTCGGCCGCCCGCCCTTTTTCTTTGCTACCATGGCAAGAATAAACCCGCTCGCCCTCTTCCTGATTGTTGAAGCTTCGTTTGTTTAATCATGATCCCTCACCTCTCAGCAACGCAGCATTTCGTTTAGGCTCGAGGGTTCTTTCTTGTTCCCAGCACCTTGTGCTCGTTGCTTGTTGTGCAGTGATTGGACAATGGTCAATAGGGTAGTTGTTGGGCACCTGTTCTGATACTGGTCCTGGTACTTGTTCATGATGTGTAGTAGTTAGATGTAAGTAGAGTAGTTTTAGCACATGGTGTAACAGGCCAGTAGGCTCTAACAAATATCAATATCTCACCGCTCACTAGCGAAATATATATATAGATTTCCAACAATAGGTCGCAAGATAAGATTGATATATTCGTTCCGGAGATACTACAGATTAATATATTGCATGGCGGTCATTTTTATGACGGTATAATGTTTTTCTATATATTAAACAAAAACTAATGTATACCGTATACGGCATAATTGCTCCGGCATTTCTTTTAACTAATTAAATTATCTTACCAACGATAGGTTACACCATAAGATTGAACCATTAGTTCCAGAGGTACATGAGATTTAGTATATTACATGGTGGCCATTTCGAGGATGTCATAATATGTTTTCCTTCAAATTATGCAGAAACTAATAGATTTACGGCATACATTGTTCAGGTATTTCTTTTAGCAAATTAAATTACCTTCCCAACGATAGTTCGCAGTAAAAGATTGATCGATTAGTTCCGCAGATAATTGAGAATTAACATATCACACAGCAGTCATATTATGTTTATCTTCAGATTAAACCAAAACTAATAAATTTATGGCATATATTGTTCAGGCATTTCATTTAGCAATTTAATTATCTTTCCAACAGTAGGTCGCACATTAGGATTGATCGATTAGTTCTGGAGATAATAGACATTCAGTAAGCCGGTGGCCATTTTGATGACGTCATCACGGCTTACGTCGTCACTTCCGGGAGTGTCCCCCGGTGGATTTGGAAACTACTATGTGTGTACAGCTTCCATGTGCAATATGCAGCTTGTTGCCGGAACTGAAATGTTTTGGCACTTTTTGTCACTAACAGCACGTACTAATTGGGTTGTTCTAAATTGCGTAACTCGGATCTACCTTCTAAAATAGCACGCTTAGCCACAGCTTCGTTGTACATGTCATGGAATAAAGGAGTTTTAACTGCTAATAAGTGAGCCTCTATTTCTGGTGGCTTTGCTTGGAGAAACGCTGTCCTAAGACCTTCATCTTTGGAGAGCAGCTTCCTCTTTTTATCTTCTTCGGAATCTTCGGGACGTACCATCGAAATAGCTGATGCCATAACCTCTAATCGTTCCACGAAATCTTCGAAGGACTCTTAGGTTGTAGAGAAGTCCGAAAAAATTTGGCATTGTGATGCTCTTTCTACCGCCTCCAAATCTCTCGATAAGTAACTGGTTAAATGCTCTCCAAGATTTTGTTAGTACTAAATGATTATTTGATGCAATAAATTTCGCTGCTGTGCCAGTGAACTTGTTACTGGCTGCCGCAATAAGCTCTTGGTCGGTTAATGTTGTATCTAAATTATGCAAATTATAACACATAACAAGAAACGTAAAAATATCCATATCAGGGGAGTAGATGTAAATTAGTACGATGACGGCCTGGCCCCAAAAACCCATTGGATTACATTGTTATCCATACCCAAACAGACCTACTACAATACGGACTGACTCAAACAGACCTACTACAATACCGGGCCTGCCTTCAACTTAACCTACGGAAACCTTTTCGAAAACCTTTTCGAAGTAGACTATACCTACCTACAAGGGGCTGTGCTGCTCGTGAATGAAAAATTTTATTTATTTTTTTACTGGTTGGTTGTACTGCTGTCAGTATGATCCACACAGAGGCAGTCTGAAGCGTTTATTAGTCTTCGGAAACTTTCCCCACGAGTTTATCTATGCTCGCAAAGTGTTTGTAGAGCTCGGACCATTCCATAAACGAAAGTTGTAACAAAGTAACCACCGCCGTTGTTTTAAGGTCGTATTCCACAAAGTGCACTTGCGTGTCGTCATTCGTAAATCGTACTCTGATTCTTTTCTCCTCTCCGACACGAAGCGCTTTCATTTTAAAATCCAACAAGAATTTCATTTTGTTTCTGCTGTCGAGTTTGGACAGTTCCAACATTATTGCCAACGTATGTTTTTCGTGTACAGTTAGCTCCAATTGCTCGCACTGAAACGTCACTGCTATTTTTTCTACTTCTATAGTGAAACAATTATTGTGCTAATCCTTAGTGACCTGTAGTCCCGTTCTTAAAAAATCAAATGGTCTTATTCTTTCCGCAGCCTATGACTGACCTAAACGAATGCTAAGACATCTACACAATTAACAAACGATTCTGACTTCCGTAACGATTGTAGACGCTGCGTTAGGCCGGGGTGGCTAACTAACATGATTCCACATTTACTTTGAACTCATCCTTACACGATGTTGACCTTCATTGGTCGTCAGTCAAGTTATAAGGACTAAGATGTCTTCTGATTAAGACGTCCTATTCACAAGGTGCTATTTCGATGAACGGCTCGAAGACCTGTTTCGAAGTGGGATCCGTAACGCTTTTCCATAGACCCTCGTCCGTGCTTTCCCAACCTTTCCAGGCGAACCTATTTTCTTCTTCGTCCTTGGATTGCAATTTCTCCCTCCACTGATTGAGTACAGATCTGTTGATCTTTTCACCCAGTCGATATAGGTAGGTCCATTCCAACGAGTTGAGTCAACTCTGTGGTAAGCCCTGCCTGTTTGTTAAAAACGAGAGTCGGTCCGCTTTCAATCGTGACATTGAGCTATTTACTCAGCATAAAATAACCGCTAGTGGCGTCCATGATGAGAATGTATCTTAGAGTTTGTTCTTTAATAAAAAAAAATATTTTATTTATATTTTATTCAACAAACATTATTACAAGCAACAAATCACCGAGCCATTCGTTTCTTTTTCTCTCTTCGCTCTTTTTGAGCCAACCTTCTTTTTTCCCTGAACACTATTTTCTCTTCTTCAGTCATTCTCGCACGTCGGTCTTTTTCCGCAGCTTGTTTTTTCTTTTTCTGGATAGGAGTTAGTGTGGCGTGACTATCCCTATCTAACCGTCTTCGTTTATCCCTGGCTCTCTTCTTCCACTCTTCTGGATTTTGCACTTTCAACTGCCTACTCTCCCTCATCCGCAATTTCCTCATCTCGGCTTCTCGAACCTCGACATTATCAACTTCTTTCAGCCTCTGTTCCACTTCATCCCCGTTCCACCGAGTTTCCGCCTCTTCATCGCTGATTATACCGTCGGACATACCTGTCCATACTCCGTCATCGTCTAAAGACTCCATGATCAATTTATTAAGATAGTCATCCACATCGTAGTCTTCATCCTCATTGTATTGTATATAATTGATGCCACGATGTCCGATTGCAAAAGTTTCTACTTCGTTTACGAGGAATCTCTTGTCATCGTAGGCCAACAGTAGGGATTTATTCACCACGGTCGTGGCCAGCTGGTGATGGCTGTCACTGGCGATCTTGTACCAACTCCCTCTTTGTTCCTGAGTCGAATGGAGAGTCGCCATGTAATCTTCATGGCTTAAGTGTTTCTCCACGAATCTCTTGGAAATTCCCTTCGCTTTTTCGTTTCGCTTTGGGACGTCACGAGCGAATACATCTTGCTACTCAACCCCACAAACTCTTTTATCGGTACTCCCTTCGTGGCATCTTTCATCTTTCCCAACACTTGCTTGTTGACGTTGCAGAACAGTGGGTGTTGAGAATCGTAGTTGCTAGTGTCGAATCTACTCATGTTTTTAGCCATGTCTGCGTACACGTCCACGGTTTCGATGCAATAGCACAGCGAGTCCGTGTCAGTGAACAGCAGTCTTGCTCGATCTCCATATTGGGGACGTATGTATCGGTAGTGAAATTCGTAGAGAAGGAGTTTGGACAACTCTAGTATTGCGAATCCCGAGTAGGTGGGAAGATCGCACGTCACCTTGCGTACTTTCGAGTTGATCTGAACCAGGTTTTCGTGCAATATCCGAAACGAATCGGCGTTGGGTTGGGTGGAATATTTGATGGCTCGCTTGCTGTCGGTGCATAGCTTGAGTCTTTTCTGTTTCTGTTCAATCATCTTCCCAAACACCGAATTAGGACACAACTTGTGAAATTCCCCTTCAGACACCGTCTTCGATTCCTTTCGTTTTGCCGTATGAAAATCTATATATTGTTTCAACCAGGGCTTCTGATTGAAACTCAGCACCCTCCTGATTTGACGAAGGACCAAGCCGTGTTCGAGGTAGAATTTTAGGTTACGGTAGTGAATTACGTAACGCATCTTCCCCAGTAGGTTGGCCACTAGCTTCACGACAGGTTTCACTGGTTTTCCTCGCAACAAAGATTTCGAATACTCTGAAACTAATTCTTCTCTTATTTCAAATTTTTCAGGAGCAAGCGTGTAGTCGTTGTGGAGCTCGTGAAGTTTGTTCGGGTAGTACAGATCTACTTCCAGAATGTATCCTACCGACGACGTGTCTGCTATCTTAGTCACGTCGAAAGCTCGAATCTCATCTTTAGTCAAATACCTAAAGCCGTTGTAAGGCAGCAGCTGGCTCATGGACCAGCCATAAGCGCTATTGAGGTCCCAATCGATGATGTACTTGTTAGGTTTTGTTGAATCGTACGTTTCGGGAATGTACGGGTTGTTGGCCGTCGCGAACCTTCGACTAATGAAGCTAACTCCACCCCGTATTCCCGACAAGATGAAGTCGTGTTTGCTAGCGTGAGTAAATAGTTCCAGTTCGGCCTTGGTCATCTTAGAGCTGCCGCCCAGCTAAACCCTGGGGTGGAGACGTAATAGCACGGATCTATGTCGTGGTCTCGCAAGCAGATCCTGCGGAATTCTTCGAAAATGTCTGCCAAAAGCAGACAGTCGGTTAGCTGATACATTTCGTGGTAGGAGGAAAACTTTTTGATTTTCAGCATGCTCCAAATCTTTTTGGCGTGATCGTATTGTTCGTGAGTTAGGCCTTCTTCTTTGAGTTTGGAATAAAAGTATTCTTTCGGTGGTAAAGACTGCTCTTCGAACACACTCATGCTGGAAACGTGTTCGTATGGGTAGTAACCCTTACGGGTTAACAGATCCATGGCAGTCTCTTCCTGGACGTCGGGAAGGAACCATTTGTCCTTCCAACCAGCTTTCAAGAACAGCTTCACCGTCCTAAACTCGTAATCTCGTTTATGTCTCTCCGCCAGAGTTTTCAGCGGAGAGGAGAGAAAATTATAGCTGTCTACGAACTTAAGCCGAACGTACCTTTTCTTTTTTTTCTTTTCATCCCATCCCGTTTCAACGGTAATGGTCATGCTCATGAACCTCTCCGTATTTCTCGCGAGGACTTCTACTTTTTTCGGAAAACTTGTGCACCGCTCTTACCAGTAGATGCATATCGTAAGCTTCGAGACAGTGAAATACCACGGGGATCGTGGTGCGCTCTCGGGCATTCAGATTACAACTCGAGTGAGAAGCTTCTCTGTACTGGCCGGTAACGTGGCAGTGATCCCGGACTTTGTCGTCTTTTGAATCGAATGGCTTTTTGCAGTAGATGCAGTCTACAGCGTGGTTAAAATCAGCCTCTTGGACCGGAGTGAGGCATAGTGGTTGGACTCTTTTTAATGTTTCGTCGTACTCGTGCGCTTCAATCACCAACTGATTGAGGAATTCTTCAACGGCATCCTCTCCCAGGTAATAAGCAGATTTTCGAAAGTTTCCAGACCCCACCACGACGTAGCCGAAGCTGCAAGGTTGATGGTGGTTGATTTTCTTGCCGGAGCTGTTAGAGGAAGAAACGGGTTTCAGAAGGCACTCGAAATCAGCGTATATGATTTTGGGGTGAATATATCTTCTATTGAAAGCTTCAAACTTCAAAATGTTTTCGCCCGGTTTTAAGAATTTGAGCGCTTGAGGTGACGGATTGGTTCTTGTACAGTCCAGTTTGTGTTTGTCTCTCAGCGATGCCTTTCCATAAGCGGCGAAACAATTTCGACAGTAATATTTCGGGTTGCTTCCCGATTCCTGGTGTCGGAGAAATTGCTCACAATCCACGATGGCGCAGTAGTGAAAATGTGTCGACTCGTCGGTAATTAAAAGAAGATCTACGGGTTGGCCTTTAAAATTCGTGCTCACACGAAGGGGATGCAAGCCGTTCTCTTTGGTATAAGCAATCACATTGATAGATAAATGATTGTTGGCCATCTCGAATGTGTCAATGTGATCCAGCCGCGTTGGAAAGTCCAGCATCGAACAATCTACCGTTCTCACGTATACTTCGTATTCTTTCGGAGTCACCATGCTTAATTTGTGTTTGGCAGCCAGAATTGAATACAAGAAGCACTTGTGGTCTGTGAAATTTTGAACATTAACTACACACTTCCACTTCTTTTTTAATTTTGCTGGCAGAGAAATGTAAGAGCCCGGTCTGAGCGGGTCGATTTTTGCTACTCGGATTGTGAGTTCGTAGGAGCGATTTATCACCCAACCACTCCCTCTTTCGGCGAATTCGTCGATGGAACGTTGGATTTTAGCATAAGCTGCGTCCAATAACTTGGGAATATCTAATGGATTATAGATTGGGGAGTAGCGGGACTGAAATCCAGTTGGTATTTCTTGGCCATTTCAAACGAAACTCACTCCAAATCCAATTTGAGCTCTGCAAGTCACCAGTTGCCTGAGACATTCGTACAGTAGAGCTTCTATACCTCTTCGCATCAACATTAAAAGGTACAACGGGTCTACAGCCTGCACAGCTTTCGTGTACTATCTGTGTTCGAGTCCTTGCTCACAGAGGATTGGATCGTCTGTACAGCCCAACACCCTCTCGAAGCAATCGCACTCGGGTGGGTAACTATTCCTGTGTGTCTCTACGAGGTGTCGTATCAATCTTTTTCGGGTAGGATACGTTTGAGCGCAGTAAACGCAGGTAAAGTTCGTTTTTTCCATCGCTCCAACTGAATGATTCTGTTTAATAATATAAATAACATGAACAGTAATAATTTCAACGTCCTGGTCTCAGTTTAATAATATAAATAAAAAGAGGAAAAATTTGGTATTTTTTTTGTTATTTTCCTAGAACAACTGGCTTTTCGTCGAGCCAACTGTCGAAGCGCTCGTCGTAGCCTTTCTACCTGACGAGGTAACGAGTTTTCTCTCCCACTTTTTTAGTCTTTATAATCTCTTCGACTAAAAACAGATCCGGCACGTTAGTTTTCTGCAACTCTTGCTCGTAAAAAGTGCCTTCGATTTTACTACCCAGTTGGTCGACCAACCTGTAGCAAGTCGGTCGAGTTTTTCTGACTTCACTCACCTCGAACAGTTCGTTGGTAAAGTTTTGCAAATATCCCTTGTCGAATACAGATTTTGCCATTGTCACTCTTACTAAATCCCCGACTTTGAAACTATTCGTCTTATTTTTGGAAGGGCTCTTTTTCAGCAATATGTTTCTGATCTCCGGTTCATCGCGATTAGTTACTTCGGATGGTTTCATTTTAATGGTAGAATGAACTCTATCGTTGTAATCTTTGACAATTTCATCTATAATGTCTATCCACTTGTGGTTACCTCGCAGAGCGAACCGTTTCCACATGTTCGACTTCAATGTGAGATTTAGGCGTTCTACTACGCTCGCCTTGAGTTCTGATTTGGTCGAATAGTGGTTTATTTTGTGGCATTAAATTAGTGCTGCGAAATCTTTATTATAGTATTCCTTCCCTTCGTCGCTTTGCAGGCTTTTAAGTGGATTAGACATCGTGTTTAATATCTCGTTAAAAGCGCCAGTGACATCCGCGGCGTTCTTCGATTTCACAAGGACGGCCCAAGCGTATTTAGAGAATACATCGATGGCAGTCAGCAAGTATTTGTAATTTTCGTTTTGTTCCGCGTAAGGTATCATCTCCACCAGGTCCGCTTGAACTAAATCACCTATCCCGTAGCTAATAACGCGCCTTCTCGGAAAATTTCGCTTAGCTGGCTTGTGTAGCTCCTCCAGTAAAGTTTCCATTTGATCTTTTTTTTTTAATTCCCATTCCCAACTTTACTTTAGTTTTCATAGCTGCGGCTACGGCAGCTGCTGCCAACTTCTCTTTCAGACCAGTTTTGATAGATTTTGCTACTTTTACTGCATCGGAGGCCAACTTTCTATTAGCTTCGTGCCTTCGTTCCAAGTCTGGTTTGGCAGAGTATTCGATGTCGTGCTGTTTGCAGGCCTCATCCAGAGAATTGATGGCAGTCTCTTGTTCAGGTTTGTTCCCGGACCGTAATAGTTGTATCCCGGAATGTGAAGTTCCACCGGCAACTTGTCGATCGCGCTGTTGAACAATCCAGAGCCTCTGCTCTTCTGAAACTGTGCTTTCCTCGTGCCGCACACATTACACTCGCCCTTCAGCAGTTGTCGATAATTCTTAGTCACAACGTGCCTGACATTTTTACTGGCTGTAAATCTTTTGCATTTGAGGCAGTACAGCTCTGTTTATTTATAAAATGAGAATGAAAAGGTATTTTAGATTGGCTGTAACTCTTCTGCATTTGAGGCAGTACATCTCTTTTATTTATTGACATTTTTACTGGCTGTAACTCTTTTGCATTTTGGCAGTACATGTCTGTTTATTTATAAAATGAGAATGAAAAGGTATTTTAAATACTAGTTTTGCAAAGAATTTATCAAAATACCATTGTTTTTCTTAAAGCAGCTGAAAGATGAAAGTGTTAAATTATGACATAGCCGATGTCAATAGGCAACCATCGACTGGTAATTGTTCCCGGACCGCAATAGTTGTATCCCGGAATGTGAAGTTCCACCGGCAACTTGTCGATCGCGCTGTTGAACAATCCAGAGCCTCTGCTCTTCTGAAACTGTGCTTTCCTCGTGCCGCACACTTTACACTCGCCCTTCAGCAGTTGTCGATAATTCTTAGTCACAACGTGCCTGACATTTTTACTGGCTGTAACTCTTTTGCATTTGAGGCAGTACATCTCTTGTCTATTTATAAAATGAGAATGAAAAGGTATTTTAGATAATAGTTTAAGGACGTAAGGTGCATCATTTGCGGCCCTGCCGGTTGTGGAAAGACCAATTTAGTTATAAATTTCATTTGCAATCCAGGTTGGTTGAATTATGACAGCCTGCGCGTGTACTCCAAGTCTTTATTTTAAAACAAATATTTCCATCTCAAGAGAGCTTTCGAGGAAATATGTCCGGGCGTAGCTACCTTTTGTTCCAATAACGAAGATATCCCACCACCAGAAGAACTGCTATGTGGCAAAACGGTAATTTTATTGGACGATTACATGATTGAGAAACAAGACAGAATCGAACGCTGTTTTGCCTACGGCAGGCACGCGGACGCCTCGATCTTTTATTTATGTCAGACTTACAGCAGGATACCCAAGAGAGTTATTCAAGATAATTCCAACATTATAATTCTCTTCAGGCAAGACGAAGCAAACCTCAAACATGTCTTCAATAACCACGTTAGTAGTGACATGATTTTCAACGAGTTTCGTAGCATGTGTGGTGAGGGTTGGAACTCTGTTCCGTACGGATTCCTACTCATCGATAAAACTAAACCCTTGGATCGAAGGTATAGAAGAATGCTCGACTAACAACGACGTGTCTGCCGAAGGTTTTTGTTGACATTAACGTACGTCTAGGTTTTTGTTGACATTAACGTTTGTTGACTTAAACATTATTTTATAAAGTACTAAACTGTCATGTCTACTAAAACTAAAAATAAGAGAAGCAAACCCCAGAAAGCGGTCGATCAGTACGAGGCTCTAAAAAAGCGTCTGAAACAAAAATTTCAAAATATAAAATTGGAAAAGCAGACAGAATCTGAACATTTGCAAAAGGTATTCAAACCAGTAGTTGATCCTATAGTAGAACAGAATAAAATGCAGATGCTACAGGGAAGCGAGGCTTCGGCTCAGCGTCAACGACAAATCAAAGAACTGTTGGCTCTAGAGGCTGGACAGAAGAAACAAGAAAAATATCACGGTAAATGGTTAGAGCATATTCAGAAAGCTTTGGAAGCGGCAACGGGCCGCGTCGATACTGAAGACGAGAATATAGACAGTGACGATGGTGAGATACAGTTTCGCGCGGGTGCCAGGAGACGACTCTCCAGTTCCATAAGTGCATTACCTGACCCGCCCTCCGACATGTCACTTGCCCTCACGCCGGGAGCCCGTAGGAGACAAATGGAAGAGGCCTCTTTACTCGGAGATTCCGCAGTCAAACTCGGTCCGCTAGCTACCAAGTATCTAAGCATGTTTGCCACTCGAGAGACTCTGACCGACCCCACTTTTGGCATTCGATACGACTCGGAGACTAAACGTTACGTGATTGGTGCAATGAAGGTACAATTTCAAGACGACGACTTGATCGTGGGAGGAAAAAAGTACGAAGGGACGGACGATTTGTGGCAGTTGGTTATGTTAAAAAACCCTTCGAAGCCACCGGATGGAGATGCTAGCCTTTTGAACTACCACAATATTCCGAAGAGGAGTAAAGCCATATATCACAACAACGACGACAGTACGAGAAGACTAAAGTCCAGCGCCGGTTTCAAGTACACGACTTTTATAAAACCTGTTTGGGGCAGACCTGCCGAGGTTGTACGGAAAGGATACCGGTTCTATAGAGATCCGAATGACTTGTGCGAAAAACTGAAGCTCCTCAGAGCCTCTGCAGAGGCTGGCAATAATTCTCTGGACGAAGAATTCGTGCACATTTTCACAGAAATGTGGAGCAAAGCATTGCTGTCCAATGGAGAGTACCGAAAACTGATCGGTGAATTTGGTAGATGTTAACTAATGTATTAAACTGAGAATATGTCGATCATACTTTCCTCTGGAAAAACTGACTTTGTGACCAGTTTTCCTTCCCCGTTGATATTGGAAGGCGCTCACGAATTGGCTCTAGTAAATCTGGAAACTTACAACTCCATTCCTAACGTTATAGAGGACGTGACCGACTCTTCCACTTACAGCGCGGACGGCGGTAACACCTGGATTAAAATCGTCGTCTCAGAAGGTTGTTATGAATTAGACGAAATTATAAACATTTACAGAAAATTCAAAAAGAGCAAGCATTGGGACGAGACTAATAACGTTTCCTACGTTCTATTAAATGGCAACGTAAACACTCTAAAGTGCGAACTAACTATTACTGACAGGAGATATAAGGTTGATTTTTCTAAACCGTCCAGTATCGGAAAGATTTTTGGTTTCGAAGCTAAGACTTACGAATTTGGGGAATACATCGGACCAAACACTCAACATAATAAATGTAAATAGCATACTGGTACATTGCGACTTGGTTTCGGGTTGTTAAGCGAACGGATCATCGCAACCGACTCCCCAACGTCTCCCTGGGATATAAAGTGGTTTCTTCGCCTCACTATCTGATATATCTGCCCGTTACTAAAAACGTGGTTTACTCTATTAGAATTTGGTTGACCGACCAGGCCAACAGGCCTGTTAATTTGAGAGGTGAGACATTAACGATGAGACTACACTTACGAAAAAAATAAAAAACCTAAAATGTTGAAATTTAATAAGAAGATTATTAAACCGACTGTTCCCAGTCTACCTTTAGCTAAAGAACCAATAGTCCACAACCAATTGGGAGGCTCTTATAAGAGAGAAACATTGCCACGAGCGAAAGGGGGGAACAACGAGACTTTCAGAGCTAGAAGGCGACAATTTCTGAGTCCTGAAAACGTCAAATTCATAGACAGTATCATCAGTGCCTAAAGATGGAGAGCGATGAGGAATATCTGAACCTTACAGAACCATTCATACTAGACGAATCAGTTGTCAGTTACAATTATCACGAGTACGGACCAATAGTGGGTACGAACGTGAATACTCCCAACAGCGAAATCAGAATTACGGTTCAGAACCAAGATTTATTCACCCACCCGCACAAAAGCTACATTCACGTGAAAGGTGTTCTTGTCAAGAGTTCCGACAGTTCGGCATACGCCGTGACAGATAAAATTGCTTTGGTGAATAACGCCGCCGCATATTTATTTAGCATGATACAATATAAAATAGGTGACAAGACAGTCGACCAATTAAATATGCCCGGTTTTGCAAGCACCATTAAAGGCTTAGTAAGTTACTCTCCAGAGCAGCACGCAGAATTGACCAATAGAGGATGGATTTTGGACTCCCATAATGCATCTTCAACAGACGATACTATGAATTTGATTCTGAAACACAAAAGAGACGTGCTCTTTGCCCGCAACCCGAAAGGCAGTTTTTCCTTCGCCGTGCCATTGTCCCACTTACTGGGCTTTTGCGAAGACAATACGAAAATTTTATATGCTAGTCAACAAACGCTGGTGCTTATTTGATCGTCGGACGATAATGCTATATTCAGCGCGTCGGGGGTTGATGCCGGCAAGATAGTCTTAGAACAAATAACTTGGTTCCTCCCGCACGTGATTCCCTCCGACGGTCAAAAAAACAAACTGTACGCCATGGTGGATTCTGGCATCAGCGTCCCCCTCGCATTCAGACACTGGTACGCTGACCAGTTAGACCTTCCACCTCGACAAGCTGCGCTTGGAGATTGATCACCACCAGTTCTGTTCAACGGCCGAAGTGGATAGTAATTGGTTTTCAAACTGCTAGAGACAACGCAAGGTAACATTTCTAACTTGTATCAAATGATCGTAGATTTTAGGAAGCAGTACTACGGGTTGGGGCCAGGATCGTCTGGACCAGCTTATGAAGTCAATATGTTCTCGAAGAATTATCCTATGGTTGCACTGGACGTTTCAAACCAGTCTGAAAGATTGTCTTCGTCAGTTATAGATCTGCAAGTAAAAATGCGGTTCGGGGCTGCCTTCCCACAAAATACGAAAGCTTTAGCTTTGGTTATTAGCGACAGAATAATGTATTTGAAATTGGACAGGAGTAAAGTCGAGGTTTTGGTATGATATTTTATTTTATTCATAAAGAGGAAAAATCATGTACAAAAACGTAGCAGTCTCTTTGACTCCCCATCAATAGCAAAAAATGTTAAAACACGTCAAAGCTGGCAAAGTTCCTTCTTTTCGCCTTTCCAATTCTCAGCTAAAGAGAGGGAACGTGACGCTTCCACTCACGCAACACGGTAAAGTATTGAAGGCTCGCAAGGCAGGTCGAGGACTGAGCTTTAAACTTTCTCGTAATCAAACTGGCGGCATAATTCCTCTCCTACACGCCCTGGCGGGGTTGAGCGCCATCGGTGGTTTAGCTGGAGCAGCATCTGCAATCTCCAGAACCGTCAACTCGGCCAGGAATAACGCCAGGCAGCTGCAAGAATTGAAACGGCATAACGCCGCCATGGAGGCGCTCGCCATGTATAGAAAGAAGGGAGCCGGACTTAAAAAACTTAAAAAAAAGAAGACGTCACAAAAAAGAAAAACTACCAAAAACCAAAACCCTGGACGAGGTTTTTATCTGAAGCAAATGTCCCATTAAACAGGGCTCTGACTAACGTAGATTTAAACAGATATGCCGAAAAATTAGACGTTACCAATTACAGAGGGACGTTCAGCAAAGACCTCCTTCCTCAACGTCTGCGGCGGAATGGAGAGAGTGGCATAGTCAATTTACAAGACTCCTCAGCTCCAGGAAGCCACTGGGTGTGTTATTTCAGTCGAGGGCCCAGTTGCTGTTTTTATTTCGATTCTTTTGGTTTAAAAGCTCCTCTAGAGATCAAAAGATATCTCGGTGGTAACTTCCTATCCAACCACCGACGTATCCAAGATTCTAGAGAGGTACTGTGTGGCCAGTACTGCTTGTACGTAATTCAACGTTTGTTCCAGGGTGAAAACTTTTTTCAAATTATCCATAACTTGAAGGAAAAAATATGAGCTTCGTCGATAAATTTGGTAGCTCTGCAAAACGGATCAAAACGGCATCGCATAATGTAGATTTCTTGAGCGGACCAGACACTGATTTTAATGTCAGGTAGAAGAAAATTACCAACCTAGCCCCTCCTATTTCTGACTCGGACGCTGTTACCGTCACGTTCGTTAAAACACACTTGGTTTCTCCAAAACTGCAGAAGGCAATTTGAGTTTAGCTGGAAACAGAATAGTTGATTTGGGGGCTCCCACCAGTCAAAACGAAGCAGTCACTCTAGGCTACCTGAAATCTGAAATAGGTTTGAGTAAAGATTTCGATGGAAATTTATGCTTGGCTGACAAGAAATTAGTAAATTTGGGTCAGCCATCCAGTGACGCAGATGCAGCGACCAAGAAATATGTAGACAGACAAGTAAATCGGATTAGGAGGGAATTACGAGTTCTCAGGCGCGTCTACTGTTTTCGTTCGAATTTAGAAACGAGAGATAATTTTAAATGGTTGTCAGAAAATGGCCAACAGTACATCATGGTTTCCGAACTCGGTCGGATAACTAAAGTAATAGCCCTTGCCTCACGAATCAATATTCAATTCCAAGTGAGTTTGCAGGTCGGAGCTAATTCGGTTAAGACCATTCAAAAAAGTGCTGGTGAGGCAGCCACCGTGGTCAGCTTTGACAGGACGCCAATAGAACTGCAAATTGGGAACACGATTTTGGTCTCCAATTCAGGAGTCATTCCGACTGGGCACCATTTGTTAGAGGTACATTGCGAATTTGAAGGATAAGAGCATAAAAAAAAACAAAAATAAAATTTATTTTTTATTATTAAAGACCGCAAGTAACCAATATGAGTAACGATAATGTTATCGCCCTGGGCCCTCACGCCACCGTTCAAGTCACTTCCTTCGGAGAAAATGCTGTCGTCAACTTCACGTCGGGGCAGTCCCAAATTGATTTGAATGCTCACGAGTGGGAAGTCTTGTTAAAACATCACGACAATTTCAAGAAATTTTGAAACGTAGGGCCAACAAAGCTCATTTGCCGGTGAAATGAAAATGCGGCCTTGGGTGCTATTAAACAGATTCAAAATGTGATTCAGTTGTTCCTAAGTCCATCAACGAAAGCTGTCTTGTTAAATCAGTTTAATTCGTTGTTAGTCAATGCTCTCGATTCTATGTTTCACGCAGTGCGTCTTGGAGAAAATAAAAGACTGAGGATAAAATTTAACGGCGACGCTACTCGACTCGTGTTCTACACTTTCGATTGGAACATGATTCCGATAACCCAATGCGAAATAAATTTTGCGGAATGGAATTCGTTCCTCCAAAACATTCCGGAAATCATTGAAATTCTTAAGAATCCCTTGGACGAAATTCAACAACAGCAAGGCTGTGGCGCCTTACTGAACCAGAAAAGACACTAACACTGTGTGTAGGAGGCTTATTTACTTTTGATTCAGCACTTGGTAAAAAGTGTCTACCTGAGTTGGATGCATATTCAGCCTTTATTAATTTTTCGTTTGGTTTGATTTCAATAGATGGCGCTCTATGTTCAGTAACTCACAGCATTCAGTTAAGTGTATTACAATTCTCTCAATAGATGGTACTCTATGTTCAGTGGCTCACATCATTCAGTTAGTTAAGTGTATTACAATTCTCTCAATAGATGGCACTCTATGTTCAGTGATATGAACCAGAAACTTCTTGCTTGCTTGTTAGAATGTATTATTATTTTTTATCTTCTATGCAGTTTCGTATTTTCTTCAGATATGGCAAATAAAAAAAAAATCTTGTTTTACAGGAGCGCCCGCATCTCCAAAAAGCGTGCGCATTAATTTTTTTTATTCCCTTTCAAAACAAACAGGGTGGACGAGATCTACGAACAATAAACAGAAATATCTATCCATTGTGTAAAGTTCCAAGTTTCTTAAAAGAGCCATTCAGAAAAAAAAAAGTAGGCCTAGATAAAATTTAATGTCAATCTAGCACAATTGTTTTTCTCACCTGTGCAAGCTAGATTTTGGTTAAAAAGTAAAAATAAAAACAGCCCGCCCACATGTTGTTTTTGGGTGATAAACTCCCGTAAAACAAGGTACTTTTTTTTTGGCCCTATAATTCATGAGGCCTCAAGGAGAACTGAATATTTGTTGT
>JAHWFP010250535.1:16468-42119 GCA_023313725.1 Lithobius niger
GGGGGGGGGGGGGTGACTATGGAGAAAGCCAATTTCAAGATTGGATTTTTACTCCATAAATTTTTATCTCATTTCAAATCAGGGAAAAAGTATCTGTACGACCTGTAATCCACTGTAATGATCTTGCTGGTTGCTGTAAAATAATGTTGTTGCAGGTGCTGGTTAATTTTTCAAAGTGCTTTAATTAGGTCAAGGTCATTCGTGATAACACGTATAAAACCAACTGCCGAACCGCAAGATGGATTCGGCAGTTGGTCTTATACGTGGGGGGCGATTTCTCACCCCCACATTGTTTCCTAAACAAAACAATGTCGGCTGCATGCTTAGCCACTAGTTACGAAGCCTCCTCTAACACTAAAAAAAACGTGTCAGGTTGGCTGCCAACCTGACAAAACGCGGTTCCTGGGCAAGTGTTTCCACTACATGCGTATCGGTTAGACCCTTGGCCCGATCATTCGAATTTTGTCATCGGCTAGAATAACGCAGTTTCGAAGTCTCAGACCAATTCGCCTTTACGCATGTGTTTATCTACAAATCTGAACTGGTATCGAACTAAAAAAGGCTTTGACCTCTAGCAAGTCAAAGGCTTTCTTAATTTGACCCAGTTCCGAAATTGTAGATTATGGAAAACGCTTAATAAAAATACGACGTAATTTTCCGGGGTGAGGGGAGGAGACACCAAAATATCACTATACACTATTTGTTTGACATCAACATAATTATTAATTTGACATCAACATTTTGCGTTAACATTTGAACGAAGTGCTGACGAACTTTACATTTAGACGACATGCACCTCTCCCCTAACTTTTTATGTTAAAACTTGAGCCGAGGAGCTGACATGCGCACCTCTCTCATTAACATTTGAACGAGGAGCTGACGAACTTTACATTTAGACGACATGCACCATTGCACCTCTCTACCACTGAACGAGAATCTGACAGTACCACACCTTGACTAGGAAATTACCTTTCGGTAAATGATTCGGATGAGGCCGTTTGCATCGTCAACTTTCTGACTAGCCACTAGCTTAGCTTATACTCCCCCCTCAGAAGAACCCCTCAGAAAGATTTCGTTCAGCAGAAATATCCGCGAAATGTATAGCTGTCTGGAAAGCAGTCCCCAATTTCGTTTCCAAAATCAGCACCAGTACGAAACATCAGATAGGATCCTGTACTAAAACACCGCCGTGGCGGTGCTTTTTCGGGGTAACCGCTCCGAAATTTGACTTACAATCATAAGGCTACTAGTTGACAACTGCGGGAGCTTTTAAAATCTATTTTAAAGGAAAATACACAATTCTAAACGAATCGTGGATTAAAAATAAAAAAAATTAAGTATACAAGGGCCGGAAAATGTTTGTCGTATTTTTAAGACTAAAAAAAATCCTTTAAACCTACCTAAACGTACCTAATCCAGAGAAGTCGGAGCTCGTTAATGGGAGATAAGTTTGGTCGGGAACAAAATAGTGCAAATTGTGACTTCAACATGCCGTGGGCATTGGTTCAAAGTATCAATTCGCACAAAATTATTCCGGACCGAAACTTACCTCTGTTTTAACAGTGCTGTAACAGCTGCAGTCGGGAAATACAGGTACTTTTGTATGCAGGAAAAGAATGCATTATTGCGTATGATTGACGCAAGTTGGCCTCGAGACACGGCGGAAGCATGTGTTCTTCACATGAATAACATATGTGGGGAAAACCATTTAGCTCATTAAATAACGGGAAATAGTCATGACTTTGTATCTCGTGTAAAGAAGTATTGATGTCGCGCTCCAATTGACTTTAAACTCGTTTCCGGATACTCGTATAAAGAGCATCCTCCAGTATAGTTAATGAATCGTTTTCAACGCTGTTTTCCTGTTATAGCGGTGTGGGAATGAGATTTTTAACTCTGCAAACTTAAAGAAGGGTTGCCGCAGAACTAAAAATATTTTTTTTTAAATGTAGAAGCCATACTGTAGTCGCACTAAAGCGAAAAACATTTCTCCATTCAGACTGGTAGTCGCACTAAAGCTAAAAACATTTCTCCATTCGGACTGCCTCTGGGTGGCAGTACAACCAACCAGTAAAAAATAAATAAAATTTTTCATTCACGAGCAGCACAGCCCCTTGTAGGTAGGTATAGTCTACTTCGAAAAGGTTTTCGAAAAGGTTTTCGTAGGTTAAGTTGAAGGCAGGCCCGGTATTGTAGTAGGTCTGTTTGAGTCAGTCGGTATTGTAGTAGGTCTGTTTGGGTATGGATAACAATGTAATCCAATGGGTTTTTGGGGCCAGGCCGTCATCGTACTAATTTACATCTACTCAGGGGAACCTGAGAAAGGCAGAATTGCTTTTTTGGCTCTGCGTATGTCATCCCATATTCTACCATCTTTGTGACTTGTAGAAGGTGTTGCAGGACAGAGTGTACTGGCAAATTCTCGTAAAAATGTCATTTGTGCATCGTTATTGTTTTGGAGCACTTTCAAATAAGAGTCATTATTGGCTTGTAAACATTAAGCAATCTGTTGAGACAGCAGTGCTTCATTTGAAACTTGATCATCATGAGAAGATGTGATTGACTGGTTTGCATCATCTTCCGACTTATGAGACAGAGCTGGTGAAGCTGAGTGTTGAGGAGACCCAATAGGTGAATTTTGTACTGAATTAACACTATTTTGGTTTGAACCTGAGGAATTTTTCTTATAGCGTTTAGGAGTACTAGTAGGCAATAGCCTAGAGTCATGAAAATCATCAGGCAATCCTTGTTTAACTAATGTCCTGCCTCTTGATGACTTATCCACAGTACTGAACCACAGTAGACTTAAGTTTTGGCATTTTGACTCAACTGAATGCTTTCTTAACAATTCTTGGTATGTATTCAACCAGTAATTAATTAGCCTTTAAGGTACAGTGCAAAAAAAATTAAAAAATTTATGCTGGGGGAAAAATTTTAGTGGCTTCTCAAAAAATTTTTTTTATTTCAATGACAAAAAAAATGTACTTTGTTTTAAGGCGCAGAGGGAAGTTTTAAATCTCACTTATTGACACCATTGTAATCCGATTTACTAAGCTGGGTAAGCCGGATTATTGTCAGGATAACTCTAAAATAATGACATGTTATATGAACACTGAGATGTCTGAAAATAATGAGCTTAGAGAGAAGCATGGATAAACAAAGGATTTTAATATCCCCTAGACATTCCTTCTTACAGTGTAGTTATATAATAATTAAGTGATTTAATGCACAACGTAGATTTCAGTTTTTGAATACGGCCTGGGTTACTAAGCAAGGGTACGTGAATAACCAGTCTAGCTATCTTTAGGCTAACTTTGGAATACCTCAACTTATTTAGTTGTGTGGGCGATTGCCCTGAGAGCTACTACTCTGGCCAGAATACCCAAACATAATATAGTGGTACTTAGCTGTATGTAATGGCCTGGATGCCGGCTTGTGTTCTTTCAACCTGACTGGGCTTGTACACCACCAGTCATCAGACCTGTCTTCATAGTACGAGACGTTCAACTGAAGATAGACACTGATAGTGTATTTGCAATATTATTTTGATATGGGTAGCTATTGCACCACTTGGCCTCCTGACACTCTTCCAGAGCAGGCCAGGTCAGGTTACTAGGTTTATGACTGGGTGTGACCATCTAAAGAAACACAAGCAGCTTCCTTGCCATCTGAGTTTAAAATACTTTAACATGGTCTTTTACTTAGATCTAGGTTTCTAGGTTTGAGGAAATAAGGGCTAAGACTGTTCTATCTTGGGACCCATGCTTTGTTCTTTACAGCTTGGCCTCAATGACGTTGTTCTTGATCCAGATAGAAATGAGGGCACTTTCTTGGGTTGGTTTTACTTCCTTCTTTCTCTTTAATTAAAAATGCAGGCTTCCTGGTGTGAAGTGATGTATTGTTTGATAATATCAAGAATTTCTTGATAATATAAATATTGTTCATAATTAATAATTGTAATTAATATAGGGCTTGATACTTTAGCTCCTGATGCATAATTCTGCATTAGCATAATTTATCCCAGCAATCAATCACAGCTGAATCACTGCCTACCACCGACTGAAATAGGCAGAATCTGACATCTAGTGCTGTCCAGTACGATCTAGCACTGGCTTGCACCAAAACCAAGGAATGCACAACGACGTTTCTTTAACAAAACATGCAAGCCGTGACCTCCTTAATTATTGAGTGAGTGCATATGGGAGCAAGCTGTAAAGGTTAACAATATCACTGCCACTAGATGGCGCCATGGTATTTTCGTTCACTTTTCAATCTGTGATAGTGCCACTTTAAGTTGGGATTCTGCTACGATGTTGGTGATCCTTTGATTATTTAAACTCAACCCCTGGGTTGATAAAAAATAAAGAAGAGAGAAGCCGGTTTTTAGAAAGGGGACCTTAAACCCTTAAGTTATGGGAGCTGGGATGCCGATGGCTTAAGCTACCCATAATCGCGAATCAAAGTTAAAGATTAATTTAAGTTTAACTATCAATAATATAAAAGTTACAAAAGAAATATGTTTAAAGTTAAAGTAGTTGTCAATACTAACCACTACTTTTGCCCGGCATGGCTACCTTCGGACTGGTCATCTCCGTCCCGACCGTCATAGTAACCTCTGGTTTTGAAATCGTTGAGCTATGCTAGTGAACTGAATGAGCTGGCTTGCATATATAGCCTGAGAAAAGGAGGACTGTGTCGAGAGGTTTGCATCGTGTCATGCCGCTTGGTCAGTCCACCTTTTTTGGGACAATCTGTGTTTCCTAGGGAGCCAAGAGAAGACCCATGGGGTTATAAGGTAGCTGATTAAGGATCTCGTTGGGTCAGTATACGGATTACATTTTAGGAGATCTCTGACATAAAACAAGATAGACTGGATGTCCGGTGAAGTCGTGAATAGGGCCTACAGAAGTGCCGGGGCCAATAGGGTTTAGGAGAAAAATATACGTTAAAGATGCTTTGAAGCAGTAAGTAAAAGATTAAATATTCCAGCTTAGTTAAATGCTAAAACACATTAAGTTTAAAGTAGTTATTCAAAGCCGCAGTCAATGGTTTTACGGTCAACTGAAATCTTCATCGCAGTTCAAAATAAAAATATCAAGTATTAAAAATACATGTATGTTAACGCAAGCGTAGCATTGGATGCTTGGTTGTTCTCCCTAAAACATACAGTAAAACATACACATAGGCTTTATGCCTAAAAATAAACAAAAGTATTTACATCAAAATACGAGTAAAATCAAAAATGGTCGACTTGAGAGGTGTGTGCGGTGACGACGATTTTGAAACGTTTTTCTTTTTATTGTAAAAAAAAATTGAAGTGGAATTTTTGCATTCTGTTTTTGCAGAAGTGAAGAGTGTGTTCATATCTATTTAAGGCACAAACTGGAGTTGATTTGGTCCATTTTGTGGAGGTAGTAGAAAGTTTGGTGTTTCCAGTATAGACCTATGTTTGGGCAGCGCTGTTTTGCGATCAAACCCTCAGGTTTTTGATATTTGGAGTCTCCTCTTCAATCAGCATTGTGGCAAACTGCCTTTACACTCTGATGTGTATCTACACGTAAGCAGTGGTGTAGATCACTGCATCCTCTACACAACGCCTGTTCAATCCCAGGAAAAGCGATGATGATGATGCCGAAGCCGCAATGACCTCCCCTCCACTGCAAATCAACCAAAACAACCCCAACGCACTGCTTTTAATCCTTTCCCCTACTATTCTACCACCCGAAGAACACCTCCTATTCCCATCCCACTCCTCTCGCCTCATCCCTCCACCCAAGGAGCCATCTTTCAACCTCCTCCCCCTCCCTTTCCCCATTCATCTCGACCCCTGAGGTCCTCCAAACCCCTGCACTCAATCAACACATGCTCCAATATGGCTTCCACCTCCTTGCATACCCCACAGGCCGTATCTCCCTTCTTCCCCACCAGCTCTTCACGCCAAATCCCTGGTATCCAGTGAGCCCGCCCTTGCCCTAAAGAACAGGACACACTCCCAATCCCCCAGATACCATTTCTCCCATTCCATCCTCACTTTCTCTTCTCAATAACTCATCGTCGTCGACTTCCTTCCCTTACCTCGAGTCCATCGCTCCACCTCCATATCTTTAATCCCCTTCCTCTAGCCCCTTCTACCCCCTATTCCTCCCCCCCAAACAAACTTCCTCGCCAGCCCTCTCGTCACCTCAACCCACTTTTCCTTCTTTGAAGCGCTTTAACCAGCCCACCATACTGCAATTCTTTTATGTGCCACCACCGACTTCTGGCGTTAGTTCCCTACCTCTCACAGCGTAAATCTCCCGTGGAGTGTTGCAACTCGGAACAACTCAGAACAACCCCATCGGCGTCCAACACAGAAAACACTCGACCTTCCACGCTCACCTGTAAGTAACCGACAACAACCACATCCAAAACTCCCATTCTGAAGCTAACACATCAGTAAATTCTCTTCATGATGTCAACTCCTCATGATCTTTTGACCTCCAACTCTGTCCCTCTTATCTACACCTTAAACTCTGCCTCGAAGCCACCATCCGATGTGACACACTCCTATAGCAGCCACCAGTGTCAAGCTCTTTTCATGACAACACAACACTCGGACACCCTCATCAACGTGACACCAACCATCAACACTGAACAAGAGCAAACTTCTCACCTATCAGTAGACCATGCAAGTTGCCTGTCACAGCAACTTGCCGCATCCAGGCTTATGTGATACATCGCCGCAGGAGCTAAACTTTCTTCAGCCAATCTGTTTTAAAGACACGATTACCCACCTGCCAGTGGTAATTAATAAAATAATAATAATAAAAACTTTGTTTGCACAAGCAAAACAGGTCAAGCAAGGGTCACTAGTACCGCTTACGGCTTTCTTAAAAAATATAAATATGTAACTCACAATTTAACATAGGCAAAACAAAATACAATTCAAGTCACAAGAGCAGGTCTGAGCAGGAAGGGGTTCAAAACATCAAGATCAAGCAGCTGCCTAAAAATATCAAGTGTTTTTTAAGGAATTCCATGCTGGGAACCACTCTTACAGCAAAGAAAAAGCGTCGATAATTTAGTCGGGATTGTTAAATAAACCAATTTAAAACAGTGACCTCGCGTCCTGTGTTCTGAGTAGAACTCAAAGAAAGGAAGATCCATACCGAGCAGGCCATGGACAGACTTAAAAGCCAGGACAAGATCAGCCTTTAACCGGCGAAGTTCCAAAGAATCAACTTTTACAAATTTTCATAATAATAATAATAAGATGTTTACTCTCATCAAAAGTGGGAGTGGGATTACGGAAGGGCAGGCCACTGATACCGTTCCCAGCGTTAAAAGGAAAGAAGAGAAGAAGTGAATTCGTATTATGGAAGAGTGATTAAAAGGAGTATGTCAGTAAGTCCTTTTAAGGAATTTAGTGAGATCACAGCTCAGTAGCTTCTTCTTAAAGATTGAAATTGACGCGGCAGAGACCGTCTCTTCGGGTAGTGAGTTCCAAATTGGAACTACGCGTACGGCAAAGAATGATTTCCGACAGCCCAGATGTGTGAGCTCGACACGCAGCTTCAGGGAATGGCCTTTGGTGGATGAAGAGGGAGCTTGATCGAAAAAGGGTAGATCGATCAGCAGTAATCCATGCAAAATCTTAAGTCATTATTAGGTCTGCCCTAATCCTACGCAACTCTAATGGTTCCAGTCCGGCCTTACGAAGGCGAGAATTGGCCGAAAGAGTCTTGAAGCCAGGCAGGCTTCTGGTGAAGGTTCGCTGTACAACCTCAAGGCGATCAATATCACCCAGTAGGTGGGGAGACCAAACTGGGCTTGCGTATTCCAAAAGGGGTCTTACAAAGACTTTGAAGGCCCACACCCGTATATCAGCGCTAGTGGCCTCAAAGCATTTCCTAATCATTGATAGTCTGCGATAAGCTGTAGCTGCAATCTTCGTGCAGTGTGTAGAAAATGATAGGTCCTTAGAGAACCAAATCCCTAGGTCGCGACCACAGTCAACAACTTGTAAATTGATTCCACCTAAGTCACAGGGCAATGAAGGATTGGAGGCACCCACGTGGAAAACATAGCATTTAGATTGCGAAAGGGGCAACTGCCATTTAAGCCACCATTGGTATACGATGTCTATATCAGTATGAAGTTGATAGCCGTCACTAAAACAGGTGATAGTTGATCCCGTTTTGACGTCGTCAGCGAATTTAAAACGTGTCGCCCCAGGTGACTCCAAAGGAAAAGAAAGATCATTTAAAAATACGACGAAGAGTAGGGGGCCCAGGACGGATCCTTGAGGAGTGACCAACCAGGCAACCAGGCAACCCAACGGATCGTTGGGAGTGACCAACCAGGCAACCAGGCAATTTCTTAGTAAAGCGCCGTTGTACTGACTCGATGAGATCAAAATCCTTGAGGAGATGTGGGGACCACACCGGGCTTGCATACTCCAATAACGGTCTCATAGACCTTAAAGTCAAAAACATTGTCAGGACATTTCCTGAAGTAAAACATCGCCGGACGATAGCTGACCGGTGATTTTCTGAAGAAACAATATGGGCACAATGGGCGACGATTTTAGGTCATTTGTGAACCAAACACCGAGATCTTTTACAAGATTTACATTTGGTAATGGTTAGTTATTGAGAGTGTATGTAAAACACGGATTTTGTTTCTAGTATGGAAACTCGTGCATTTATTAAATGAGAACGGCAATTGCCAACTGGTTGCCCACTTTGAAATGTACTCAATTTCGACATTTAATGCCAATTGATCATGTTTGTTAACCACCGCCGAGTGAAGTTTTAAATCCTCAGCAAACTTTTCCTGGTCTGCATTGTTTAAATTGCAGGATAGTAGTAGATAAATTGGTAGAAAACAAGCCCTTTTGAACAGTCCCCCAGTCCCCCTGCTGCCCCCCCTCATTCGTGTTGCTGTTTGTGGGTGCATTTTTCGGCGTGTAACTTTCTCGTTGTGTCCTCCTTATTTTAATATTTTTTGTTTTTTGTTTTGTTTTCTGAAGTGTTGTTGTTTGGGGAGCATTTTTCACATGTTTTACGGATGAGGGGTGTGACTTTCTACTGCGTGGACCATTTGATACAAACCCTCTGGGAACGGGTATAGAAGGCGCGGATAATTCCGTCGATCTTTATATCAGTCATGGCTGCCAAGGAAAGTTGAGTTTTTATTGCGAGAAGAGGTGGAAAGTCATTTGGAGAAGCCTTGCGTGGTAAACTCTACATGTCTCGATTGCAGGGGACTCGTTTCTTCGCACTATGACCGATGCGATGGAAAAATGATCATGCCTGAAAAAAATCAAGTTTGGAGGTATATATTACTGCAAAGCTTGTTGGAAGTATTTCCTCGATTTGGCAAAAGCTACGGTTCATACCAGGATTTCACATTCGTCTCTTCCGACAGATAAAAAAAAAGGACCAACAATGATTGACGAAAAAAAAAAACGAGAGCTTCCAATGTCTGACAATGAGATTTTTTTATGCCAATACTGCGAAAAAATGTTCAGGAACAACAGATGTAAACGGAGGTACTAAAGAGGTCACGAAGGAAAATGTAACGTAACCTGCGAATCGTGCAATGAGACTTACTCGGACAGTCTCGCGTATAAACGGCACAAGTGTGGAGGGGCTGTAAACAACGTGGAAAGGTAAAGTAATGAATAATTTCTCAAATGCCAGCAAATTTCAACCTGATAGTAAACAACGTCAGATCTCTAGTTCTACCTATAATAGAGGATATCACAATCGACTGGGCCTTGTCCGACATGATTGACGATTTGAAAGCCAAGACAGAGGTGACAGACGATACCGAGCTCGAGTGAGGCCGTTCAGTTTGAATTTAGCAGGATTTGATCTCGTGCGCGATGCTGTCAACAGATGCTTCTTAACTTTCAAGCGGGATTTTATGCAGGATGAAATGCACTACGAGCCTTTGGTTTTGTTGGAACAGTATGAGGACAAATATTGGAATCCTTTAGAACAATGTCGACGTCTTATGGTAAACATAAAAACTCAAATTGGATCTCTTCGAAAAAGTGACGGATAATACGGAAACTATTAAAGCTTATTTTAACTCCACAACCTGGTCAGGGTGGGGAGCAAGGAGGTTCTTTCGGCGTGTTGGATCCCATTCTTTATCCATAATCGCGGCGTTCGAAAAAGCCAACAACATTTCGGTATCCGTTTTTGGTTTCGAGGATGACAAACCTTGCGTTTATCGCGTGAGTTCCTTAGTTGAAAGTAAGCATCACGTTGACTTGCTTCTTCTCAACGGACACTACGTGACGATAAAAGACTTCGACAAATTCATTGCGAGTTTCAACCCCAAGAAGCGCTTAAAGTATTTTTGCAGGCATTGCTTACACGGTTTACGAAATTGTTTCAGGTATGAAAACTACCACCTTCCTTCTTGCGAGGGAGTTCGGTTTCAAAAGACCTCGTTGCCCGACAGTGACACTATCCTGTTTAAAAATTTCAAGAACGAGTTCAAAAGATTGTACATAGCTTACGTGGACTTTAAAGAGGCGCTGCACCCAGTCTCCAGTTGCGATGGAAACGCTACATACACCAGAGTTAACCACATACATCAAGCTTGCAGTTTTGCCTACGTGATTGTTGACCACTTACGTGGAGTATTTTCCAAAATGATGTACACAGGAGTAGACTGCGTGCAAGTTTTCTTCGAATCTATATTAGAAGAGCAGAAAAAGATCGTGGCTTACGTGGATTACCACAAGCAACGAATGAAACGTTTAACCAAGGAACAGTGGTTGCTGTACAAAAAAGCTGCAGTGTGCCATATCTGCAAACAAGGAGCATTTACCCCTCCCCAAGAAAAGTTTAACAGATTTATGAAAGTACGAGACCACGACCACATCACCGGTGCATTTAGAGATGCCGCGCGAAGCAAGTGTAACTTTGCTTACACTTTGAACAAAAACATAGCGGTTGTTATCCATAATTTTGAAAAATACGACAGTCATTTCGTCATGAAGCTTTTGAATTCGTTTAAAGATTTGAAGGCTCTGTATAATGTCAGGATCATCGCTAAGAACAAGGAAAGAATCAGCAGCATGAAATTGGGCGGTTTTGCTATCATAGATAGTCTAGCGTTTATGACGGCATCGGTGGAAACTCTAGCTTCGAACTTGAATAACTTTAGCATTGTGGACAAGCTTTTTGAAGGTGAATCCGTGGAACTCGTACGAGGCCTTCGGCAAAAAGCTGTGTTACCTATGAATACCTGACAAATGTGGAAGTGTTTGAGGAGAAGTGTTTACCTCCCATGTCGGCATTTGCGTCGTCGTTGAAAGGAGCGATCTGCTCCGAATCTTATCAACATGCGATGAGGATTTGAGATTTAGGCAAATGCAAAACGTTTGGAGATTACCACGACCTGTATTTGTGGACGGATGTCGGGCTTTTAGCCGATGTCTTTAAAAACATGAGCGAAGCGATGAGTTTAGCTAGTTGTGGATTGGACCCCTCCCATTACATTTCTACACCCTCCCTATCTTGGGAAGCAGCGCTCAAGAGGACGGGAGTGTCTTTGTATCTCTTCACTAACATTGACACGCATCTTATGGTGGAAAAGGGTATAAGAAGCGGTGTCTCGTTTATAGCTAGAACATACGCTAAAGCCAACAACCCGTATATACCATCTACCTTCGACCCTGATAAAAAGAATTCTTACATCATATTTTTGGACTTCAACAACTTGTACGGTTGTGTAATGTGCGAGTATCTACCAACTGGAGAGTACGAATGGGTGCCAGAAGACCGGCTTGAGGATATAAATCTCGATAATTACGGAGATAAGAGTGATACGGGGTTGATATTAGAAGTGGACTTGGAGTAACCGCAGATGCTTCATGCATCGCACAATGATTTCCCGCTAGCCCCCGAGCACATGAAAATTACAAAGTCTATACTTTCTCCTTTCAACCGTTGGGCAATCCAGGACTTGTGGTTAACGTACAGCAAAGGCCTAAAGCTAACCACTAACCTTTTCTCAAAGAAAAGGTATGTGTTGCACTATAGGAATTTGAAATACCACCTTTCCCTCGGCATGGTTCTCAAGAAAATACAGAGAGCGATCAGTTTTAGGCAAGCGCCTTGGCTGAAACCTTACATCGAGTTTAATAACGAGAAACGGCAAGCAGCTACTAACGATTTTGACAAAAACCTCTACAAACTGGTAAATTATTCAATTTTTGGGAAGCCGATAGAAAACAAGCGCAAGAGAAACAACGGTTTGATAGCAACGACGAAAGTGAAAGCCATCAAGTACGCGTCTCACCCACGCACCACTAGTTTCACTTCTCAAAGCGAGGATTTGGTAATTTTTACAAAGACGCCCACAAACACCATCTTGGAACAAGCCCATCATGGTTGGTTTTAGCGTCTTGGAATTGTCAAAGTTACTAGTCTACCGGTTTCACTACGACCACATGATGAAAAAGTACGGACCGGAGAGATGTAAACTCCTAGTCACGGATACAGATAGTTTGTGTTATTCAATAGAAACGGACGATATTTATAAAGATATGGAAGAAGATGCGTCGTTGTTCGACACATCGGACTACCCCAAAGAACATTTTCTACACTCCAACATCAACAAAAAAGTATTGGGGAAGATGAAAGACGAGAGCGCGGGGTGCCCAATTTCTGAGTTTGTAGGTTTAAAGTTGAAGCGCTACAGCGTTTTACAATCAGATGGGAAGAACAAAATGGCTTGCCAAAGCATTAAGAAAACAGCACAAGTGGTGCACGAAACATACAGGAATGTGCTTGTTTAATAATAGCGTCGTGCTTCGTCCGGAGGCACGCGAAGTAAAAACTGTCATCATCAACAAGTTGGCTTTCAGTCCCTACAACGACAAGAGATGGGTATGCGACGATGCAGTCGTTACTCTAGCTTATGGGCATGCGAATTCAGCTTAAACTATCTATATTATCCGTTCAGTTGTTGTACTTGAAGTCATAGCCCTTCCATTTAACGAAATGAAGCATTTTTCCATCTTTTCCCCTCTTTTTACGTAATACTTGCTCCACTAGAAATAAATCTGGAACTTGGGTTTTTTGAATTTCCTGTTCGTAGAAACCTCCGAGCACCGGTTCACCCGACTCGTCCTTTAAAAGATACGTAACTGGTTGGGTTTTTTGCACTTTACGGATCGTGAATACTTCGTTGGTAAAATTTTGCAAATATCCTTTGTCGAAAATTTTTTTAACTTTAGAAATCCTGACTTTATTTCCTACGGCGAACTTGGGTTTCTCTAGCAGTCGTTTAGGGCTAGTTCTTCTCAGCAACGGTTCGTGACGTCTGGTTACTTCCCTAGGTTTCAGTTTTGTGATGGAATGAACCGTGTCGTTTTATTGCGAAAAAAACTCGTCGATAATGTGTATCCACTTGTAATTCCCCTGCCTGGTGATTTTTTTCCACATTCAAGTTTTCAGCGTTCTGTTGAAACATTCAACCACGCTCGCTTTCTTCGTACGTAGTGTACATGTTGATGTTATGGCGCCTAGGTAGCACTTGGGTAAGTCTTTATTGTAGAACTTACTACCTAAATCGACTTGTACATTTTTAGGGGCGGTCACTCCTGAGAGTATCTTCTTGAAAGCTTCGGTAACATCTAGACCGGTTTTAGATTTAAGAGGAATGGCCCAAGCAAACTTGGACATGAGGTTAATGCAAGTCAGAAGGTAGTTAAATCCTTTAATTAGCTTAGCGTACGGTATCATCTCCCCCAAGTCAGCCTACCATAGATCGTTTAGGCCCAGTACAATCACCTTCCATCTCGGAAAATTTTTCCGTGTTGGTTTGTGAAGTTCGTTTACAAGTTGATCCTTTTTTAAAATTTCCCTGTCCAAACCTGAGTTTTGTTTTCATAATTTTCTTAACGACGGAAGCAACTAGCTTTTCCCTCCATTCCAGAGATGGATCCTCTCTCACCCTTTGAGCTTTTGAAATTAGAACTTCATCGGCCCTTTGAGCTTTCGGCGTAAGCTATACCGTGTTCTTTGCAAGCTTCGTCTAGTTTATTTATTCCAGGATCTCCTCATGCCAGTAGCTTCTTCAGCTGAGTTCCCAGACCGCAGTATTGATACCCCGGTAAATGTATTTCAATGGGCAAGTTATCTATGATTTTGTTCACGAGTCTCTTCCCAACTCTGATGAAGTAAGCTTTTTTTCGGTCTGTTGTTTCGTGAAGTTGTAGAAACTGGGGCCTTCGACTGGTTAGGAGTCGAACGTTTACATTTGACGCAATATTTCATCTCTTGCTTTTTTTACTATAGTACAATCTATTTTCATCTCTTTAAAAAAAAAGAAATTATGGATTCCTGTTCGATTATTCTCGCTGGCAAAGACTCCAACTTGAAAATTAATCTAAACACACCCATTCATTTGGACTCTGAAAAAATTACAAATTGGCTCTGCTTAATTTAGATACTTACACAACACCACGTCAAAAAATAACGAAATTCAGTACACCTCAGATGCTGGCGCTTCATGGCACAAAGTGTTAGTAAGTCCCGGTGCTTACGAAATCGAGAATTTGAATAAATTTCTCAAGTCAGCGTTAGATACGAATGGCCACAGCAAGGATGCCATTACGATTCTTCCAAATCTAAACACTTTAAGAACCAACTTGATAATTACCGATCCGAATTACGGAATATCTTTTTCGGGAGTTTGGCTCCAGTTTTGGAGTTTGACTTAGGGAACTACGTGAGAAGTCGACAAAGTCAAAATACAGTCGACATTGTCAGCATCAACGCAATTTTCGTACACGTCGATGTCATAGGCAATTAGTACCTAAACAGCGACACTCGGTCCACTTTATACTCCTTTTATCCCAATTCACCGCCCGGTTTCAAAATCATACAGGCCCCGCATAATTTAATTTACCTTCCAGTTACTACAAAGTTAATCAGAAGTATAAGAGTTTGGCTCACGTCTCAGACCAACGAGCCATTGGATTTAAATGGTGAGACGCTCACGGTGCGACTTCATTTGAGATCTATGAATTAAAAAAAAAAAGGATAAAAACGCTCGTGTTTGGAAAAAAAGGGAAAGGACTATTTCTTAATTTTAACTCTTAATAATAAAAAAAAACAAACGGTTTGACACCTAGAAACAAAGCTTTTATCAAATTCATAACACCTAGAAAATGAGCGTAGTGGAAGATTACTTAAAAATCAACAAACCTTTGGTGTACGATTCATCGGTCGAGTCTTACATCTACCACGAATACAATCCTATTGTTGGCACCAATCTCAACGTAAATTCGGAAATCCGCATACATGTAGAAAACCAAGATTTATTTCTGCACGTTGCCAATAGTTACCTCCTGATTAAAGGGAGGTTGCTGAAGGACGATGACTCAACTTATGCCGACGCTGACATAGCTGCTTTGATTAATAATGCTCCCATGTTCCTGTTTTCTAACATCATATACCATCTCGGTGATAAACAAGTCCACGAGTTAAATTATACGGGGTTTGGTACTCTGATGAAGGGTACCAAACCTACGGCTCGGCGGAGCAACCAGCTCTGCTCGGTCAGTACTGGGCGCTGGATAGTGCGGCTTCAGTCGTGGCTGAACTAACCAAGAACTTGGGATTCAAACAGTGGCACGCATCCATCATCATTGAAACAACTCCCAAGGGAAGCTTTACATTCTGAAACACATCATGGGATTTTTCGAAAATTACAATAAGCTACTCTACAGAACTAAACACGTGCTCACACTCATGCGAGCGAGTGACACGAACGCCATCTTTATAGCAGCGGCAGCGCCATCTTCAAAATACTAGCTTCACCTGGCGCATGCTGACTACTTCCGCGGTTGAAAAACCTAGGTGGATAGTTCTAGCTTTTCAAACTAACAGGCAGGACTCTTTAGTTAAAAATGCTGGTGTGTTCGATCACTGCAGTCTGCAAGACGCTCAATTGACTCTAAATTCAGAAAGATATCCATTTCTTGATTTGAACGCAAATTATGGTACTGGAGAGTACGTCGGCTTCTACAGAACGGCGCAGCAATTTAGGCTGCTGTGCTGACACCAACGACTTGAGTTTCGACATGCTTCAGTTCAAGAAAGCCTATCCTCTCATGGTGTTGGATTGCTCCAAACAGTCCAAGAGGCTTCAATCGAGAATCGTGGATGTACAAGTCAAACTGAAGTTTAGGGCAGCAGTGCCAGCTAACACTACTTGTCACGCTCTGCTCAATGGAGACAGGAAAATGAATCTATAAAGTTAGATAGAGGCAAAGTCAAAGTTGTTTATTAAATAATAAAAAATAATATGGCACTCAAAACAAGATCTCGAAAAAAGAAAGGTAGTTTTTTGCCGTTGGCATTGCTAGGACCGATCTGAGAATAATTTACCGTGTCTTCAGAGTTTATACCTACCTGCTCCTACTTTGGTTAAACGCTTATTTTGTATATCATAGTTGCTTTCGGGTGTCAATACGTACCCTAGCATGGGCTGTCCTCTCGGACTGACTTCCACCACTTCACCCCCTTCCCCTCTCATCCTTTTCAACGATTGTCCAAACTTATTAAGACATCTTTTTTAAATAAACGAATCTCCCCTCCCCAGGTAAGAGAGTGGCCTTGAACAAAAAAGCTGAAAAAGTATTTTTGAGCCAAAAAAAAAAGATGTACGATGGTTTTAAAAAAAAAAAATAACTAAATATTTTAAGGTTTGTTTTAAGATTGGTTTTCATACTTATTTAAAATTTGAATGGAAGACCTGCCCTAAGTTCAAAAACTGAAGTCAAAAGCCCCCCCCCCCCCCAAAAAAAAAACACACGCTGACGGAGTAAGGAATGAAACAAAACAACGTGCATTAAAAGAATGGGTTTGTGAGAATTCGAGTTGCAACAGCCTAAAAGAAAAAGAAAACACAACTTTCCCAACAGGGACTAGAACTCAGGACATCCACGTACTGTTAATATCCCCGACTTAGTAAGCGGTTGTTACGGGTTCGAGTTCCAACCGTGGCAGTCGTGTTTTATTTTTATTTCTCAGATTATTGCACCTCTTATTCTAACAAACTGAGTCTTTAATGAATTTCTTCGAACCAATTTACTCGGTAGATTGACCCTCCCCCTCCCCATTTTTTTTAATATTTAAAAAAGGAATATAGATATACCTCAAAATGACTCTAGCAAACAAATCTCACCAATCTCTTGCTGAAAGTTAAAGATGATAAAGTACAAAAATTAACGATGGTTTAAAGTGTAACTTGTCTCCTTCCATACAGTTTAACGATTTAAAGGGCACGAGAACTCCTTTTTTGAACGAAAAATCGAAGTATAAAGGGTGGATTTTGTCCAGCGAACCTTAAACTCAAAAATTGTTAAAAAATCTTAGACGATCGAGTGTGAAGATCAAAAATCAGTTTCCTTGACCATGTTCAATTATCCTAATTCTATTCATACAGCTTCTACTGTTACTCCTCTTGCGAAAAGGCAAGCGACTGCAATAAACCGCTATGTCTTAAAACTTGGGTTTACGAAAATATCCCCAAAACAAAAGGTAAACTTAACAAAAACGTAGTAGACAAACCGTGGTTTAACTTACCATCTTACAGTGCTTTAGACTTGACGGAAGTTACCGCGAGAATTAATGCAGTATATGTTACCAGTGATTCTCCCAGTAACCTGAAGTTGTGGTGTAGTGTTGAATATGGAGTGGTGCATCCCGATGTCTCCAGCGGAAAGTTTTCAGATGAAGATTTTTGTATCTCTGTAAGCAATAATAAAAAGGTGTAAATAAAAAACGTGATGGAAATTAAAAACTACCGACTTTTTTGTAGAAAGAACCGAAAAATCACCCATTCTTACCTTCAAATATCAGATGCTTAATTATAGGCCCCGCAAATTGTGGAAAAACTTGCTGTTTAATTTCATCTGTAACAAACGATGGTTGGATTATGATAGATTATTTATTTACAGTAAAACTTTATGTCAACCAAAGTACAAAGCATTGCAGTCTATATTTGCCGAAATTAAGGAAAAGATTGAAAGGGATGTCGCATTTTTTCACGTTTCTCAAAGAGATTCAATTCTGCCCGAAGAACTGGACCCAAAATTTAGAAACCTTATTCTGTTTGACGACTGCCTTTTAGATAAACAAACAAACATAGAGCGCTAATTTGGCCAAGGACGTCATTCGAACGCCGATGTCATTTATTGCAGTCAGTCCTACATGAGAATTCCTAAGCAAGTGGTTAGAGATAATGCAAATTTAATAATCCTTTTTTTGGTGGATGAGTTTAAAATGTCAAAATTGTTGAAAAAAAACCTTACGAGTTTTTATCGATTAACAAAACGTTAAACGAGGGGAGGTATAAATGTTCATTTTTGCCTATGAACTGTAAGTGCTCGGGGAATAGACGATCGGTTTCAGGTACTCAATTACAATTTATTCCTTAATGCTAGGCTAGGGGACCAAGCACAGAGCATCACATATTAGGCATTAGTTCAAGACAAGCTCGTACTGACCCTAAGTTCAGAGATGTCCAACCGTTTCGTTTGACCTCTCCCCAACAAGTCCTCGATCGAGTGCTGCGGATTGGTATTTATACGATCGCGAACAATAGATCTAGCCTCAGGATTTACGTCACGTGACGGTGTACTGCATTGGTCCGGTTCCTCCTGGTTTAGGCCAGCAGGCACCGTTTATACAAAGCTGCTGGCGCTCTGCCAATTGGCGCACGAGGCAGCAATTGAGAGGGCGCACAGCCACTTCACGTAATAGCAAGGTGCACTGCATGGTGTTGGCCATGCAACACAACTTGTATTACGCACGTTACATCACCCCCTCCCTAAGTGTTTGCTTAGGCAAGGAGAGACCTACCTTATATGATACTAGCCCACTGCCCTGCAAAAAGTTGAAAAAAAAATTCATTGAAAAAATTTATTCAAAAATTTTTAAAAACCATACAGAGTTTCATGACACCTTTTCACAAAGACCCTTTCCTCGTACCCGTAGTGGTGGTCGGCGACTAAAAAGCTAATTTACTCTACACAAATTTCAGCAAACGGAATTGTGGTGTGTGCAGGTCCACACATACAAAGGCTTCACATAATTATGTGAATTGTTCTTTTGAATATCCGAAGTTCCACGCACCAATCACACCTGAATGGTTTCTCCAACCGTATGACAAACCTCAAAGTTCGTATTCACCCACAAAGCTGGACTTACACCTCCTCCCAGGTGTCTCCTCCTCTTCTGCCCTCCTATGGCCAGGGCTCCTAACCTGTCCGAGAAACTTCCAATGAATTTCTTTAATGGGCTAAGACCAGACACCCCAACCACATTCCTGCATCTGAAGATTCGACCCTGTCGAGCCTGCCGATCCTATCTTCTCCGACGAACTTCCTCTCCCACCTGGCTATGTACACACCTCCAAGTCACACCAACGGTTATATACACAGTTCCTTGTCATTCCCTGTACATATTTACACCACGTAGAAATGTCATTCGGATCGTCTCCCGACGTGCGGCTCCACCAAGGTCTTCGTACATGCACCTCCGTGCTTCATGCCTGAACCTTTGACGCTTCCATGTGGATGTCTTGCAGGTCAGTCATCTGTACACCGCCTATGTTGCCAACAGCTCGTTGCCTTCCCGAAACTCCATTAATCGAAAACCAGTTCGAAGTCCTTTGACTCACACCATCACACACACCAAATGAAGTGTCCCGAAGCACTTCTTCCCACGCAACTTCCGACCACCATGTGTAGTCGGCATCGCTGCACTTCACACAGTCCTATCTGTGCACTTCCACTCTCCTACACCACACTTGTAGCCCATCTGCACACACCACGAAGTATGCACACTTCATCTTCGTTCAGCCGAACAACACCCACACGTGCCGTCCACGTCCTGTGATGACTTTCTGGTGGTCCCATCCATCGGTTGTGCCCTCTCGAGCGGATGAGCGAATGGTAGCCACCGTCAAGTTTGTGCAAAGCACGTCCAGCAGCCAGTCAGTCAGTGGCCGAGAGAAAAATTTGGCGCTCTCACCAATACTTTCTGTAGTTTACAGAAAAGAGTCTTTTCACCCTTTACTGTTCACCTCCTGGGAATGTAACGTTCAAACATTCAGCAGAATTCCGGAATTGCGGTCATCAGGAGTGCCTCTGGTTTTAAGGGGGGTTTGGCTGCCAAGACCTCCTACCCTATCACACATCGAACACTCTACCCCAATCCGAACATTCAACCTGATTCTTCAATCTATTTTCATAGGTTGTGTCCTTAGATCGCAGCAATCACGTGTTGGTAAAGTGCATCTGGACATACGCCACTAGAGCGAGCCCGCAGCTTTGCCCAAACACGCTATGAAGAGCTTGACCTCGCACTGCCATCCCGCATGCGGGCAGAGGTCCTCACAGGAGGTTCTCCCACATTTAAAACGAACTACGGCCGTAGTCCACATGTCACCAAGTCCAGTGACCATATGCCGAGAGTGACGTACTCTCATATCGCGTCTCTTACGGAATAAACCATTCCATCGGGATCGTGCTACACGCCTTACATGCCCTACCTCACACTGTAGTTGTCTCACTGACCTAGAAGACCAAACAACTTATCAATGTGTCCACCACCGAGTTGAACATCACTTGAAACTAAAATAAATCACATCAGTCTCATGAAAACATCGTTTTCGAACTGCACCTTAAATTAGTTTCCGTCCGTGTGCTTCACAGCCTGTTTTGAATTGATTCCTTCCGGTCAACCAAAGCTCCGCTATGTGCAACACAGGTGCTTCTCTGTATAGCCACTCCGAGGTTTTCGCCAGGATTGCCTTGCATCAAAGCCTTCGAAAATTAACCTATTTTGGACTTTCGTGTCCAAATCATAGGTCTCTTTCGGACGCCACCGCACATATTCCTGTGTGCAAGATTTGTGAAATCTGCATACAGCGTATATGAGGATGCGATCATCGTTTGTACGCTATTGGGCGTGTCTAGCCCAATTTTGAAAAAGAAAAATTGAGTTTGACCCGTAGCCACGACTTCCGCTCAGTTTTTCTCATTTTCAAAATCCAAACTTTGGTCAGTTAAATCAGTGGTTGCAGCTGCACTGCGCATTTGAATTTTCGGATCCAAATCACAACTTCTTTTTTTTTTCACCTTTTAACCATCCAAAGTTATGTCTGTAACAATTCGTAATCCAAAGCCTACTTCCAGTCACTATATTAACAAATTCTACAGCTCACCATTCCCTGTAATCCATACGACAATGAACCTGCATACGCATTCATGTCTTTAGGAGCGGGGGGGGGGGTGTGTATGACAAACCAGTTCCGTTTCCAGAAACACTCAGAATAAGAAAAAGAACTCCACTTTTCCTGAACACAATAAAAAAATTGCATCCAAGCCAAGTCGCCAATTTGCAGAAATTAGTATGTTCCTTTCGGACTAGCTTCACAAATCGTCAGTTTTTTATTTACTCCAGATCGTTGAGTAGTAATCCACCCAACTGCGGAATTAAACGAAGTCTAGCTCAAACTTTGTTTAAATTCCTAACATTTTGACGTAACACTCTTAGCGGGGACAAGTTCGAATCTGAATAAATCCATTCCGAATTGGAACCCGTCTTCCACACAAGATGTGCCAAAATCTTTCCCATTTTCCGCGACCAAGGTAGTATTTCTACTTTCCAAGATCCTTGCCCATTTTTGTGCGTTACTTAAATTCAAATTTCGTACTACTAATGGTCGTGAAATAAGAGGTTTCCAAGCGTAATCGGTAGTCCCACTTCCGACTCCCAATTTTGCTCTTACTGTGAGAAAAAAAAATTTCTCTTCCCCCTCTTTTTTTCTTATTCTGAAAGTTTGTTTTTCGACTTTGGTCTTTTTAATTCCCCAAATCTACTTAAACTTCAATCACAAATTTGCGTTATTTTTGACACAAATTAAAAATTCATAAGTCTACTAGTTTCCACAAACTGGATTATTAATTAAAAATCAAGTAAAACCATTGTGAAGAGTCTTGGCAGTGGGTACGCAGCCCGTTGCTAGGGGATTTACAACACTTGGGGGTGAGCTGAGATCCAGCCTGTGGCCACGTGCGTGGACAACCTTGGCAAGCCAATTTTTTATTACGCTAAACAGAACCAGTTAGCATGAATAGAAAACACTCTTTTTTTTTCTCTGAAAATAAAAACAAACTTGGGAGCTGTTAGTTTATTAATGCTAGGCCTAAAAACTTGGCAGAAATAAAATCACCATTTTTCTGGAAAGAAAATAAAGTAACTTCCAAATAACGGAGTGAAGGGGACAAAAACCATACACAAACGCAAATTGCAAAAGTCGAAAAATGCACAAACGCACTTTTAGGCTACAAGTTGAATGTTTAGCAAAACGGTAATAAGCGAACCACATACTTATTATTGTGAATTTTGTGGAAACTAGTAGACTTATGAATTTTTAATTTGTGTCAAAAATAACGCAAATTTGTGATTGAAGTTTAAGTAGATTTGGGGAATTAAAAAGACCAAAGTCGAAAAACAAACTTTCAGAATAAGAAAAAAAAAGGGGGAAGAGAAATTTTTTTTTCTCACAGTAAGAGCAAAATTGGGAGTCGGAAGTGGGACTACCGATTACGCTTTTTTTTTATCGAATCGGAAGCACCGAAGTGTCGGATTCGAATCCCAAAGGACAAGGTCCCCGAAATAGGCGCCAGAAATTTTTCATGCTTTTTTCCATCCCGAAGGTTTGGAAAACATGAATTTCCTATTCCGAAGGTTTAGGTAATCCCGGACGGCCCCCAAAATATGTAAGTGCTCAGGGAATAGATGATCGGTTTCAGGTACAAGTACTCAATTCCAATTTATTCCTTAATACTAGGCTAGGGGACCAAGCACAGAGCATCACATATTAGGCATCAGTTCAAGGCAAGCTCGCACTGATCCTAAGTCCAGAGAGGTCCAACCGTTTCTTTCGACCTCTCCCCAACAAGTCCTCGATCGAGTGCTGCGGATCGGTATTTATACGATCGCGAACAATAGATCTAGCCTCAGGGTTTACGTCACCTGACGGCGTACTGCATTGGTCCGGTTCCTGCTGGTTTAGGCCAGCAGGCACCGTTTATACAAAGCTGCTGGCGCTCTACCAATTGGCGCACGAGGCGGCAATTGAGAGGGTGCACAGCCACTTCACATAATAGCAAGGTGCACATTTTGTATTTCATGTTACGCACGTTACAAAACAAAAGAATGGAGACAAAACGAGAAATCGCAAAAACTCAAAAAATGTTTAACTAAAAAGTTTCTAAATCGACGTTTGGGCGAGAGAGAATGAGAAGAATCGCTACAAGAATTTTTTTAAGCCTGTAGTAAGCACTCTGAAACCGAGACCGGTGCTCGGTGCAGCCACGCAAACTACGCCTCTTAAAGACACTCTAGCCACACAGACGACCCCGATTAAAGCTTACAAATATGAAGAAAGTGACGAGGATGACTACAAAGCATTGGGTTTATCCCCGGGTCCTTTCCAAGCCGTTACTCCTAGTGAGAAGACATTGTCGACCCCTCTCAATTTTAGTCTTGCCTAATATTCAATACCAGCTCAAGCTCCTATAATGTGAATTCCTCCCGACACCAAAACCGAATACGCCTCTACGAGCACTGGTCTTAAACTCACCTCTACATATTCCGCGGTACAAGCAAGACGCATTTCTACCCCGCCTGAGCTTCCTAACATCACCACTCTAAGGTCCCTTGATAGTTTGTTACCTGGTCAGAATATTGGAGACACTGCTTAATATTTCTAGGTAAAATTTTTCAAAAATCCCAAAGACCCAGTATTCGGGCTACAGTATGATAAGACAAAAAATGAGCTGACCTTTGGTAATAAAACGGTTAAAATGTGAGGAGCAAACGAATTTGCCCCCAAAAGGAAAATGGGATTGACAAGGCTGACGTTTCCACCTACGCAGTTGGAATTGTCCCGGCGCCGATCTCCGTCATGATAGCTCAGTGGATACGCTAATGTAGATAGAGAAAGTGTTACGAAAGTGTCCGGGACAGAATCCGTCTGGTTACGTCGCCAACAACTGATCAGGGCCTAGGGAGTGAAACTAGTTAGTAGTAAGAAATTTGTTACAACCATGACGGCAAATCTTGGTTTATTCAGGGAAGTTGTTTTGTGGCGACGTCGTCACATTAGAGTAAAAATTCTAGAAAAGTCTAAGCCCCAGAAGACAATCTCCTTAACATGGGTGTGGTCTCTACTCTGTCAATCAGGGTTGCTGATTCTACGTTAGGTACAACATGGGAAACAGTCGGCAGTAGAATTTCGGGAACAAACATGGCGGAAATTCTGCTGATGGGTATTTAGGTTTGAACCGTTCGACAGCTCGGCTCAGCGAAGAAGCAAGCTTAATAATACAACGTTATTACGCTAACCATTGTCAGCCCACACGGACACGTGCGTTTGTCATTTACTATGAATGAATCGCCTAATACTCTGGCATATTCACACATGATGCAACAACAGTGAAAACGTGTGAAGAGATGCAACCTCATTACAACCTGTGAAGTTACGTAACGATTCCCGTCAAAAAAATCTTTGAAAATGACATACTGATCGAAAACCAACATTACATAGGGAGCCGCGGGCTTTGGAATTTCCTTATTTTCAAAGAATTAAAAGAAACTTCCATCGCGCCGGAAGTTAAAGCAGCTTACGCGGCCATGTTAAAAAATACTAACGCTACTTATCACAACAACGACCCAAATACTCGTAAACCAAAATCTAATCGGAGTGCCAAGTGCAGGTCTGTTATCGCTTCTATTTGGGACGACCTCAACAAGCAAGGGACTGGCATGGTTAAAAAAGCGGGTAGCAGAGTGGATTATAAATATTACGTCGATCCTAACGACCTGATTAAGAGACTCGGGCTTTTGTATAAATCCACTCTAGCAGGCCACGACGGACATAGAAATGAGATAGTCGAAATTTTATCAGAAATGCGGCAAAGGCAAATCAGAACTGCTCGCGAAAAATTAGTGGCTTATAATAATTTAAGGTTGGGTTAATATTTCTGAATAAAAAAATCATTTTCAAGTATGTTCCAATATTTTCCAGTGTAAAAATATTTTTTCGACTATTTCCAGTATCTGAACAATCTCTGCTTGCAAGCACTGTAACCCTGATAACACAACCCCCTCCCCCCCAAAAAATCTTCAAATAACGAAAATCACTTAACAACTCTTTTTTCAATTCTCTGCAAAATACGATCACTGCAGTATTTCACAACTGTCCTTCTCTAGACACGATCTAAGGATGAGATACTTGCGTAAATATTCAGGCAAAAGTCTCAAGACGCCCTAGACTAAAGCCAACATTCTGGTATGACGGGTCATTCAAGCAAGCCAGACGGACAAACAAGGGCGTTTGCTCCTACCTTGACACCCGATAGAAATGAATGACGCTGTGTCCAATAATTCAATTTTTTGGCGTTCTTTCTCCCGATACTGTGGTCTCGTAAGAAAGACAAAGACTATTGGTTTTTTTAATATTGATGAATTCGTAATTGCAAATAAAAACTGTGGAGTCGTCACTTGTGGGCTCCACAATGGCAGCCATCAATTTCATGTCAATATGTTAACCCTAC
>JAHWFP010250537.1:0-21157 GCA_023313725.1 Lithobius niger
TTCCGATTCGGTAAATAGTTCCAACAGGTGAGCGAACCAAAATTTTGTGAAGGCATTTTTTCCGGGTCCAACCTGTGTCCGCGTTGTTGGCAACCTACAAAAAAGCCGTACTCGTCCACTTCCTTAGCGACCTTTCAAAGGATACTGGTAGTCTCTCTCACCTGATCAGCAGTAACCAACATGGACTTTCCAGTGTCCCCTTCCAGTGACCAACCGGATTAGCCTTTCCAGGCAACTAGGCTGAGCTCTAGTGCTGCTCACAGCCACGACGACTACTTAAGGTTAACAGTTGTAAGATTATCATCAATTAATTATATTTTGCAACCGTTCGCAGCTGTGCGCTCTACTGTGGTTTGACACCAGGCCTTCGCATGCTACATGAAATTCAGCGCATAGTTTATTTTTAAAAAATAACACAATAAGTAACACAATAAAATGCCTGTAATGAAGAGTTTATTGACAAAAATAACATCGCACAGAATCGGGCTGCATAATCTAACACAAAAGTGTTGTCGTTTTTTACATGACTACAAAATTACGCATTTAAACTAATTATTTGCAAAGAAGTGATGTGTTAGCGTAGACGTAGCAAGCGAGGAAATGACCATTCCGGACTTTTAATTCTGTTATTTGTACAACCTCTCCAATCGTTAAGCTAAGGGATACAACGAGTTTTACAAGCTTCACTATTATTAAATGTAGGCGAATTCAGGCAGACTAAGACTAACACGATGTTCGGTGAACTGATGGGCTCTTTTTGGGTAACCGGAAAAATACGCCCCGGAAAAAAAAATGCTTTTTTCTGAGAACGCTCTGTGATGGGTACGTGATGTCCCAGAATCTCTTTTTGAGCTCTTCATTCGAAACATCATGTTTGAAAAAGTCAAAGCCTGTTCACTGTACAAGTGCTTGAAACAAGGAATTAACCAATGTAAACCACAGTGCACAGGTCCGATCAGAGGGGGGGAGGCGGGGAAGGGAGCAAGTGTGTCTTTTGTCCCTAGGCCCGTTCTTCAAGCGAGCCCAATCCAACAGCTCAAGCTAAAAAATTTGCTGTAAAAAGGCTAAAAAAAATAAAACTGCAAAACGGGTGTTCAGTGTGTTCAGTTCGACACAGGCCCCCTGCTGACAATTACGCCGAACCCTGTGTCACTACTGATATGAGTTAAACACAGAATATGGATTCAAACGTGAGGAGAATCGCAGAAAATTTGGAGCCATTTTATGTCCCATCAGACCTCTGGTCGGCCCTGATATCGTACACGTTACGATATCGATACCGGCAGCTACCTAACCATTCTTTGTGCGTTTAGGATGTTCGCCTTGTCAAAGACTCATTTTACAGTAAATGTATTAAATAGCGCAACGCTTATTTTCGACTTTTATCCTTCTCCCTCTAGTAACAAGGTGTTACACTTGACAAAACTCCCTCCCCCATCAGTAACGTAACGTTCAATTTTTTAGGCGTATCTTTATCGTGTAATACGGAATAAACTTGATGACTACAGTCAGGGGATTACGCAATTACTGTGGTTTAATATTGTTTACAATAGCTTTCGGTTGTACACTTAACAATTCAACAGTAGTGCATACCTATATACTCGTTTGTCCACATTTGGGATAACAACGAATCGCCTGGTGTAAATAGGCGTGTTTCTTCTGTGGCTTTCATTTGTTTTTATTTATTAAGTAAAATTATGCCCATTAGCAGTGTATGTTACGTAACAAACATTTTACTCCCTCCCCCTTGTATTCCATTCGTAACGAACGCCACAAATACCCCTTCCCCCTCCCCAACTGCTCTGCAGCGTGACGTAATTTAGGGATACTTCCTAACTGACTGGTCGTCTTTTTTGTAATGGTCGTCTCGTCAAAGACCATTTTGTGCCAAAAATTCGTTTTTTTTTTTCAATTACATTTTTTAAAAACAGGACGAAAAGCCAAATAGGCTCGAGATGGGTTAAATAAAAATGAATACAGAAACCTATTTGCGTTACCTTTTGGAATTAAATGTCAGACTGCCTGGGCGGGGAATTGAACCAACGACCTTCTAAAACCAAATGTCAAGGTCCTACCGATGAGAAATTGGAAAAGTGTATACGTATATCTATATGTATACGTGCGCGTGTTAAATGCTGCCTATGGATGCTTCATTTTTAAAAAATAACTAGATAAAAAAAAATTTGCCGTGCCAGTATGTCTCGGTGGTAGGATCTCGGCATTCGGTTTCAAAGGTCGTGGGTTCAATTGTCCACTCAGGCAGTCTGACATTAAAGTCCAAAAAGCAACGAAAATAGTGTGCATCCGTGTTTATTTAATTTTTTTCTCATGTGAGAGTCGAGTCGACTCGCCTTGTTAAGGAACAGGTTTGACTCGCTACCAGTATCATACAAGGTACGGCAAACGGCACGTTTTATCTCGTTTGGTTTATCGAAAATTATCGAATATTCGAGTATCTGAAGCTTTTTTACGGCTGAGCACTACACCAAAATGCAGTAAGCCAATAAGAATCGACGCGTATTTTTATTGCCGTTATCGGATACGATATGAATATCGGAAACTCCTTACTTGAAACTCTGGCTTTGGTTTCACTTTGATGGTCTCCTCCAATTTCATCAGAACTCGGTGTGTAGACAGCGTAAATTCATTAGCGACGGGGGAAAAAAGCTTTTACGTCGGATAGTAACAGATCCCCCAACGGGGTTATGCAGACGAGGCTACGTCATGGTTACAAAGTGTTCATTACCGTATACTTTACTTCTTGTGGGTGACAGGAGAAATCTCGGTAAGTGTAGCAGCGGAACTATGGTAATATAGGCAAAAGAACTTCAGACGAAGGTGGTGGTCCATGGGTTTTGTTTCTTATGGTAATATAGAAGATTCTGAACCAGCAGTGAAGCGCCCTGGGGTAAAGGGGGTGGTGGCAAAGGAGAACTAGTGTACCCTTTACGATACCTGTAGTTAAGAGTAAAATTTGGTAAAAGCATACAAATAATACATTACCTGTAAATGCAAATATTATCCAGATAATCGGCTTTTTTAACCTTTAAAAATAGGCGCTAAAATTACTGAATAGGCTAAACCAACTATTTGTACAATCCTTTCATTGTTGTAGCTGTGCATTAATTTCGTGAAAATCGCAACAATGATGAAGCAATTCGAAACTGAACAACTACGAATAATGACGAAGAACGTAAGTTGCTACAAAGCTACAATGGACAACGTTGTTCCACAACAATGGTGTAAGAAAGCCTGAGTACATCTCGTGGATCTTAGTGTTGACGGGAACCATCTCGTGGATCTTCCTCGGCTTTCTTACTGCATTGTTACCGCACGCCACAGAACAGGGAAATAAAACCAACAATAATGCAAAAACTAAAATCACAACAATGGTCAAGCAATTCGGAACTGAGCAACACTGTCCCAACATATGAATAGTGAAGAAGAAGTAAGTTGCAACAATGGACTCGTTGACAAGTGTGTTAGACAACGTTGTTCGACAACAATGCTGTAAAAAAGCTTCTTCCTCGGTTTACTTACTGCATTGTTGCCGAAAACCGTTGTCTAACTGATACTTGTACAACTCTTTTATTGTTGTAGCCGTGCATGAATTTCGTGAAGAAGCACGATACAACAATGAACTCATTTGCTGTGCAATCTTACTACGTGAAGACTGCACGCTATGCCGTGCATCTTACTACCATGAAGACTGCACACCACATAAGATTTGATTTGATTCTGGGGCCCTGGCACGAAGCCGTACAACAACAACAACAGCAACAATAATTATAACAGGGTGAAAGGGTCAAAGGGTTTTAGTGAGCGTTAACGCACCCGGTCATCTGCCCGACGCAGCCCTAAGGATATAATGTCTGCAGCACCCGGAATGGATTCCCAGCTGGTCACGCACCCAAGTACCAATCGTGGCCAATGCTGCTTAACTGCGGTGATCTCTACAACAATGCAACAATGGTCAAACAATTCAGAACTGAGCAACAATGTATCATCATATAAATAAAGAGGAAGAACGTAAGTTGCAACAATGAAGTCGTTGTGCAATTCTAATGCAGACGCTCTAAATGTAGCATTAGTGAAGGCATGTCCAATACCGGTAACAAGGAATGTGCTGGGGACTGTAAAAGCTGTTGCCAGTTATTTTCGAAAGTCTGCAAAACGCCATGTGCAAATTCAAAACATAACGACAACTGCAGAATCTATTAAAACTATAAAGTGGCAAGGTAACATTTAGTGAGACCCGCTGAGCCTCACTCCATGACTGTTTAGGAACTTTCATAGAAATGTATGATGTCCTTAACTAAACACTTTAAGAAGTGAAAAGTCAACTAGATAAAACTACAGATGCTCTATATGTGGCCGTAACCCAGGGCGAGTTTATTGTATCTGCTGTTATTACAGAACTTGTTTTAGGTTTTACAGCTTGCTTTTCTGGCATTTGACACAGATTTGATGAAGGCCCACGAAAATGCACTACTGCAATTAGCTGATGTTAGAAACGAAGCAACTTTTCTGGACTTGGTAAAAAGTAAAGCTCTAACTTGTGAAGAGCACACTGCACCACGCACACCTCGTCTAGCTCAACACCGTGCAAATGCGCCATTTCAAACAGCCCTGGAACATTATAGGATGAACGTGTGCTATCCATTCATTAACCTTGTAACACAAGAAATCGAAAACACGAATTCCAGGGCAAGGTTAAGAGCACTTTCACTGGACCAGCATTTACTTTTACTAACAAAACGTTAGCAAGTTAAAATGCAAAGGCAGAAGATATAAAAGAAGAAATTTCTTGTGGTCTGTACTTGCTGCTAGAAAATACTTTCAAGAAGTGATTAGGTGGGAGAACAAGCGTAAGACAACGGCAACTCCTGAACGCACGTTTTCATGCCTTTGTCATTTGTATACGTGGCTAAGAAGCACCATGAGAGAGAATAAGTTATCAGCATTGGTTTTACTAAACAATCACAGATATCTAAATCGATGCTGCAAATGTCTTTTCTGTATTAGGTGGGGAGGATGACGAATAGGAGAGCGGAGTTTTTCTTTCAACAGTGATAACGGGCATATTGTAGTGTGACAGGTGATAGTGAGCTGAGCGATTGGTGAGTGACATTTTAAACTTAAATACTAAATACCACATAGGCCCGAAGTCTTCTAATGGCTCATTTTGAGGCGTAATAAAATAAACTAAAGAAGTTGTGAAGATTTGTTTCCACTGTGGGTAAAAAAAATTCTCGCTACGGTGCTGACAGTGATGGAACATGCAATTATAAGGAATCTGCTGAAGTCACTTAAGAGACTCAGACAATGCTAATAAAAATACAATTACTAGAATGAAAACACCTACAGCTATAAAGGTGTTTAATACGAATGTATGGTACAGAATATCTCATCGATATCAAGAATTTTTGATGTCAGTCTTCCGAAAACAAAATGTCTACCTGTCTACACTGCACCCATGAAAGTGAGGTGAAGCGGAGCGCAGTGCCAGAGACCTAAGTTGGGTACGACCAGTTCCGAACTGGCCAAGGTGCCAATGGCGCATGTGCCTTCCTACAAAGTCGTTAAGGTGACCCCTTTAATTTTCTCTTCCAATCATTTCTTAGGCTTGCTTGATAATTATAATTTGAAGAAGTTATTTCCCTCTCCCTTTCCTGTTCTGTTGAGTGTGTTAGAGGCCCCCTGAAAACATCATGGCATGTGGGCGTCAGAGCTGCCAATCCGGGCCAGGATACCACCCACTTCACTTAGGATTTGTTCACTCCGTTCGCAGCTCATTTTCATTTAATCTTATAAATGTAGATTAGTTGTGCACTCGAAACGAGGAAGGAGAGGCCCTTCCAGTGGCATCGAAATTATTAGTGCTTTGTACATCCAGAACCACACACGAACATGGTATTTCAGCACTTGGAAGAATCCGGTTGTGAGCGACACTAACCAGGGTTTGTACATGGTACCATAGTGCTTCTGAACCTTACAGGCCCTTAATTTTCATTTCGGCATTTGCAAGGCCCCTTGAACGTTCCTTGTAAAATTAAAAATCCAGCGCTTGGTCCTTGAAAGCCCTTCCAAGCCTTATATGCGGCAGAATTTGTGTTGATACATTGCTACAGTCTGTTAGGTTTAATTAATTTTTGTAAAATTTGCGTTGAATGCCAAAATGAAGACCTCGTTAATGTGTTTTAAGGTCGTTTAGAAATATTGGGAAACATTTCTACCATTTTTAGTATATTAGTGCGTGTTTTTTTTTTTTTAAAGGTTTGTGATTTTGCAAAAACGGCTTTGCGATTTTTTGAACTTAGGTACTTGAAAATTCGTAAAGGTCCTTGAAAGTGATTGCGCTGAAGTGATAACGAAACCTGACTAACGATTTGGAGGCCACTTCAAACCTCTCTCACTTGAGACTAGAGTGAACAGTTCTAAATACTGGTCTCATTAATTTTACCTTGTTCTGGAGAAACGGGCTTCAGGAGAAATGCGAGAATCTTTCTAGTTGCTGAACTGTTGACGAAAGCAAGATGCCTGCGCCTCTGATTATAAGGAGGTCGTATTTTAGTGGCCTGGCCCTTGAACAATATCATCGTTTCTAACAGCAACTCCCTTGGTTTACTGCCAGTATAGTATAGCCATGTAATTGAGATCTGAAGATACTATAGGTACAGAGTTTTGGTTCGTGCAACGTCGTAAGTAGCTTCAAAAACTCGAATTTTCGATAACTTTGGAACCAGACGTGATAAAGATATGTGGTTTGCAGATTTCAAAACGGAGCTCGAACAGCATCTTCCTGAAGAGCGGATCATTGTAGAATTTTGTACTAAAAAAGTATTTATGTAAACAAAATTAGTCTACATCACAGCAACCAAATTCAACAATATCAGTCAAACACAGTTTATTTTTAATCAATGTTCTTTTACTCCTAACAGTCGAATAAAAAAACTCTTTAAATATTGACAGTGAATGAAACAGGCATTGGAGATCGGTTTGGATAGGATCGGCATCACCAAACTTGATGAGCAAGGTATCGATATCAAATTGGCTCGGCTAAATGAGGTATTGGTCAATCGTTATATAGACTAATTCAGTCACGCAGAGCTCTCACGCCAAAATCGCTGATTTTTTTTAAAATTTCATGACAAAACGGAACCAAAATTTAAGACAACTTTGTGATAAATCGGCACCTAGTTTTCACTTTTAAACAACTTAACGACAATTTTAACCCAATTTTTTCGTTTTTAACATGTTTCGTGACTTGGTGTTTGGCGTGGGAATGAGGTGGATGGTTGGACTAAATGGAAATGTGATCTACAATTTTTCGTGATACTCTCAAATATCCTGAAAAAAATCTTTAGCCTGCCCACACCTTTTATAGTTTTTAATTGTTAGAGGGAGGGGGAAGCTTGGATAAAATTAAAATGTGACTTTCAATTTTTCATGACACTCGTCAAGGTTCTGATAAAGACTATTGAAACGCCCAACCCTTTCCCCACCCGCCTCCCCGGCCTAAGGTTCAAAATAATATAACTTACCCGCACACCCCACAGTAAGCCTTATTTATTACTATTCAGGCAACCTGTGGATGATATTTTATAGCAAAATGATTTCCAAATGTTTTCGATGAAAGGAAAGGCTGTAGGTTTAACGCATGTTCTTGAAAACATTCAAAGATGTGGTTTTTAGACCTTGTTTGTATCACAGAATTTTTTTTTTTTTTAGAAATGGAACAACAGAAGTAAATGCACGGTGGTGACATCACGCTATCACATCCCCATGCAAAAAATGTAGTCGTTATATACGGTTAAGGTGAAAACCCACACACGTCATAGTGGGTTAATTTTGATAACCCACACTTTTTTTTGATAACGCACACTTTTTTGATAACTCACACTTTTTTGATAATCTAACACTTTTTACGGGGGTCTACACAGGGGTAGATTGTCCCCAAGGGGCAGAACTTCCACAGCACTGTGTTTGGGCTCCTGAACATTCATCATTTTCATGTGGATCCAAACGTCACTGAACCGTCACCGTTGGTGAGTTAGAAGATAAGGACTCCAAGGTCCATTTCGGACCTTCTTGGCTGTTCCAGGTGCAATTTTGACTGATTTATGAGTGCCTTAAATTTGTGCATTTAGCCTGTCGTTGTCATTTTGTGGGGGCAGCCATTTTGGCTGCTCTTAGGCTATTTCTGGGCATTGACTGTTGGTTCAAGACTGGTTGGAGACACTTTTTCTCCTGTGAATTTTTGGGCCGGGGAGGTACCTGGAGAACCCCTGATCCCATCCCACACCAACGTGGAATTTTTAGCCCATTTTTTCACCACTTTTGGGGCAATTGAAAATGATGTGTTCAAAATAGTATTGTCTGTGTTAGAGACTTTTTCTTCTATTACAGTATTACCGTATACCGGGATTCGTGGTTTTCTGTGCATGCACATAGTTTGGATGGCTGTAAATTGGTATGTGAGTTTATGAATATCTCTTGACTGACACTGTGTATAATCTGCTACCTTACGCCCGCCAGTTGCACGAATATCTGTGACTGAAATCTGAGCTGGTCCTGTTTGCTGGGCGCGGCCATCTTGGACTTCGAAATTTTGCCGGTTCGAGCCTGACCACTGGTGTTTTTTTTTTTTGTTTTTTTTATATATATATTTTTTTCTTTTTTTTCTTTTTCACCATGGATTTGGGTCGGAGCCCATTGACAACGGTAAACAGGGGCAGAAGAGAAACTTTATATTTCGAGGCAAAGGATACCCCCAACACCTGCATCGACTCAGAAACAAAAATTTGCTGATAGCTATAATGTGTCGCCTGTACAAACCTATCAGGATGTACACCTTCTTGATTCCGTTCAGCGACTAAAGATAGCCCTTGGCACTTATATTTTGGAGAAGGACTTCGACCTTCAGGACATTAACGGGAAACTTGAGCAGATCAAACTGAACTCAAGTGCGATGTTGAAAAAATGTGCACTTGGTAATGAAGCAAACATCCGTACCGACTTGGAGCATAAGCTTGAAGTACTATCAATAGATCTAAAATCGCATCACAACCAAAGTGTGGAAAAACTACAACTCACTTTAGAAGACATTATCCATCGACGGTTTAACGACCTCGAAAAAATTATGGAGCAAAGATACAAACATTTTATAACCAAATTAGAAGACAGAGTGACCAAAGATGGCGGACTTGCAACAGCCAAAATCTGTGAATGTATAGATCTGCATAGTAAGCCTCTCGACCCACACCTGACTTACACTGTCAGATCACTTCTTACATCTGACGAAAAAGGGACACCCATACTTCTGTCCTCTCATGTGGATAATATCCATAAGAAAACAACATTTAACGTATTAAATAAACACAACAACAGCAATGACACTACTACTACAGTTGTAGACTCATCGGCAATAGACTTTGTTTTGCCAGAAACGGTCACCGTGCGCCGTAACCGTGGTGATCGGCGGAAGAGAAGAGAAGGAAACCAGTCAACTGAGCTGAAATTCCAAAATTCCCAGTGCAACAGCCTAATGGTGGATAACTCCGACAAGATTGCACGATTAAACAAACATAACCCTGTTAAAACGTATCAACATAAAGGCACCAAACCACAACACTGGAACGACAGAGACCAATTCGTAGTTATTGGGGACTCAAATGTTCGCTCTTTACGAACAAACAACCACGCCAAATCCAGGACTTGGACTATGCCAGGTTGCAAGGCACAACACCTGATTGACAAAATCCCAATTTTTCTGGAAAACGCTGAGCAGAATGTAAATGAAATATTTTGTGCTGGAACAAATAATATTTCGGCTGATTCTCCAAATGTAATCGTCGATCACTTGTCTGCAGCAGCAACAGCTGTAAAAGCCGTAAAACCAAATGCTAGGGTCTCTTTTATTGGCATCTTTCCACGCATGAAAAGAACTAAAAGCAATGAAGACATCGAAGTTGCCAAAACAAATGCTCTGTTGAGGAAGCTGTGTGTGGATGAAAACTTCAATTTCGTATCTATTGACAGCCAACTGATGTCTGAGTGGGGTTTGATGGCAAGAGACGGAATTCACCTCACTAAACAGGGAAAGAGAGTGCTTTCGGCGGAAATGAAATTTATCCTATCCGACGGGAGGGACATCCAGAGAAGTGAACATTTGTCGGAAAACGAGTTTTTTTTTTTAAATGGGACAGTAACTGGATTACATGCCACTCCCACTCTCTCTACATCGAACCATAGTGCAAAATGTAATTCCGTATATACCCAACAACCTTCCAAAACCATCCCGACCCCTAACCCTAATTTGTTAACTAGAAATCTTTCGTGAATCCTTTAAACGCACGGAGTCTTGTGGCAAATTTGGCTGATTTCCATGTTCTTTTGTCGAGTGACCAATACGATATTTTTTTTTATTACAGAAACATGGCTAAACCATTCTGTCACTGATGCAATGGTGCTTAATGGGCTCTCTTATGAGCTAATTCGAAGGGACAGGGGCAGCAGAGCGGGTGGAATCGCAGTAATCTACAGAAAAGAACTGTGTATTACCACAAGTTTTGTTTCTGACGAGGCTGAGGCAATGGCTGTTCAACTTACATCTTCTAAACTCAACTTTATCGTGTGCTATATCCCTAACGGTTACTGTGAGGATCAAATTGAGAAAATGGCAGCATTTATAAAGTCTGCAACTGTTCCGGACTATTCAAATATTACAGTTGGCGATTTAAATCTGTCAAGTGTAGACTGGACACTCGTTTCTTCACCAGACCGGATACAAAACAAATTCCTTAATTTAATCTCGGACTGTGGCTACACCCAGTTAGTTTTGGAACCTACTAGAGGTGCGAACATTCTTGACGTAATCCTCACCGATGATGACCGTGCTATATTTGATGTGAATCTTATGGCAGAATTGGGCATGAGTGACCATAACATGGTTTCGTTCAAGCTTCACCAGAAGCTCTCTATCTTTGAGGATAACTCTAGGCATTATATCAATTTTCATTTACTTTGAAACTTGTTAGAAGGCCTAGATTGGGAAAGTGAACTGCGTGATTTTTCGCGGGCATATGATGCCTGGGATCACTTCTTAAACATCATTCGTGATTTTACAGTGGAATGCACCAAAACATTCAAGCATACAACAAAAAATGGGACAGTGAACTTAAAAGAACTGGCAAAACTTTTGAAAAAAAAACTGAAAGCCTGGCATTGCTGTATGTCTAATCGCACTTCGGAAAATAGGCATAATTATTCTGAGTGTAAAAAAAAATTATTCGAAATGTTTGAAGGAACTTTTCCAGTTGAGGGAAAAAGAAATTTTAACAGAGGGAAGTCTGTCGGCTTTATTTCGCTTTTATCGTCAGAAAACTAAATCTTCAAGAACCATTCCACCCTTGAGGGTGAATGACACACTTTTAACAAATCCCATTGAGAAAGCAACGGCTTTAAATTTCGAATTCTGCAAAAATGGAGTTGAAGACAATGAACAGCAACCGCCACAAATTACTTCGAGCATCAACAGGATCGATGAGCAATGCACGAGTGTCACCGTCACACTGGAAGACATAATATCCATTTTGACACATTTGAAACCAAGCCATTCTCTCGGACCCGAGGGTTTTTCTGCATTTTTTTATAAATAAATTGGCACCCAAATTGCAGTTCCTTTGAAACAGATTTTTTCCCTTTCTTTCTCAACAGGCGTTATACCTCGCATCTGGTTAACGGCCAATGTGGTACCTATTTTTAAGAAAGGTAACCCAGCGGATCCTAAGAATTACCGGCCCATTTCATTAACCTCCGTGCCATGTAAAATAATGGAGGCCCTTATTCTAAAAGCAATGATGCAGCACATTGACCGGTTCAACATCATAAAGAGTGATCAATTTGGCTTTTTGCCGGGTCGCTCTGCAGTGCAACAACTGCTGATTGTTTTAGATAAATGGACCGAGGCATTAGACCTTGGCATTAATACGGATATTATCCTGTTTGACTTCAAAAAAGCTTTCGAATCAGTGGTGCATTCAAAACTACTTTTAAAACTTAAATTCTATGGCTTTGACGGCAAATTACTGGAATGGATTGAAGCTTTCATTACCGGCCGTACACAACGAGTGGTGATCGACCGCGAGGATTTAACTAAAGTCATCAGTGGTGTACCACAGGGATCGGTTCTCGGCCCATTGTTGTTCGTCCTCTTCCTCAATGATCTGACTTCTAACAACACAAAGGTGAATCAAGAAAAATTCGCTGATGACCTAAAGTTGCACTCTCCAATTATTTCGGAATTTGATAGTTTTCAGCTGCAATGGGAAATTGATTCGGTGTATTCTTGGTCGGATGGATGGCAACTACTACTCTCTGAGGACAAGTGCCAGAGCTTCTCTATTAGAAATGCACCAAACTCTCTAAACTATTCGGTCGGTAATTCAACCCTAAAAGTTGCCACAAAAAATTTTAAGAACCTTGGAGTTTGGTTTCAATCTGATCTTAAATTTTCTACACATTGTAATTACATCACATCGATGGCCAACCGCAGATCCACTATTGTCCATCGCTGTTTCACGTCTGGAAATCTAAATACCAAACTCTGGGCTTTTAAGGTGTATGTCCGCCCACTTCTTGAATATGCTTGCCAAGTCTGGTCACCTAGCCTTTTAAAAGATATCGATCACATTGAATCGGTCCAGAGGCGGTTTACAAAATCGCGCCCGGGTTTGAGCAGAGAGTCGTACAGCAAATGTTTAGAAATTCTAAAATTGGACACACTTGAACTGCGGAGATTAACAGCCGATTTAATTCTAACCTACAAAATTCTACATTGCTTGTTGCCACTCGAGCTACCCTTCTTCGAGCTTAGTACTGAGACAAGAACTAGGGGCCACCGATTTAAGCTTGTGATTCCCAAATTTAATCTAAATTGCAGGAAATCCTTTTTTGCCGTGAGAGTCGCTCCTGTGTGGAATTCCTTAAGTGACAGCATTGTCTCGGCCTCGTCATTACAGACCTTTAAAAGATTGTTGAACGGGTGTTGCTTGAAGGCACTCCTACTCCGTCCGGATAACTGTCCATGAAAGATTCATATCCGCTTCTTTTCCCACCTTAACCAATTCGAAATCCTCACAACGTTGGCATCTTTTGATGTCATGTTTAATGGTACCTAGCATTAGTCAGTATGGTTTATCCAGTTGACAACGTATCCTATGATACTGATGTTTTTATAACATTATTTTTATCTTTTGATGTTGTGCTTAATGGCCCGTTGCAGTGAGTATGGTTTATACAGTTGACGATGTATCCTACGATACTGAGACGTGGTTTTAACGATGTGCCCTCTCTTTGTTAACTTACGGTAAGGTGTTAGCGGTTCCTCTGGGAATCCTTTCTTACCGTTTTGCTCATTTTACTGAGCAATAAACACATTATTATTATTATTATTATTATTATTAAACCCCTGCTCCACCATGTGACATATGACCCGACTTTGCAAAATTTACTGTACACAACATAAATTCAACCAGCACACCTCATTGCAACCACCATAAACAGGCACATTTACAACCTGCGACATTTTTCTTTCTAGCCTAACACGAAAAAAAAAACTCGCGTAGTATGCTGCCCCCCCCCCCCCCACCCATGAAGGAATGGCCCAACCCAGCAACCTTTCGTTCTGACGAGACGAAAACTAGGCTACTGACACTTTGAAATACACCTAAAAACCTATGAGACTCATGCGAATAGCGCATTTTATACACTCATCTGATTTAAACTATTAAAGTAGAAAAAAAAATACAGTTTTATCTTAAAACATAAACATCGGTATTACGGAACGTCTTCGGTCGGCCTTCATACACAGGAAGCTTCCAACCCCTTAAACTTCCGTTCAGGAATTTACATAAGTCGCATGTAAATATTCTTAAATTCATTATGATTCACAAATAAAATTTACAAACAAGTCTTTTAAAAAACATGAATAAGACGATAAGATGATAGCTTGACCTATAGATAGCTTGAGCATTAAAATACATATCCGTGAATCATAGGCGATTTAACGGTTTTAATTGCTCTTGAACTCGAAACGGCTAGTCCAATATCTCGGGGCTGAAGGGAAAAAAACCGTCGATATCGGACTAGCCGTTTCTTGCTCGCGAGCAATTATAGCCATTAAATCGCCTATGATTCACTGATATGTATTACTGAGTCTTCAAAACCATGTAAACCTCCTAGCGTGAATTTACGTAGCATTTTCTAGAAATTTCTAATATTTTTTGATATTTATGACAGAAAACAATATTTTATGACAATTTTATGAAATTTTGATAAAATCAAAGAATTTTATGATATTTGGGAGCCCTGGTAACGCTACTGGCAAATAAAAGCACGCATTGACTCTTGGTTTAATAGGAAATGCACTAGCAAGTAAATCAGGAAATCGTGAAATTTGATATTGTATTTATTTATTAGGTTAACCCTTCTGTATAGTCAAGCTTCAATTCAGAAATGACCTGCTAACAAAACAGAGATTTTCTGAGTGGCTACCTAGGTGCTAGTTGCTTGCTTAGGGGCGTTAAATATAAAAAGTAGGAATGTAAATGTTTCCTTAAATTTAATTACCCAACTTGTTACATGAATTTTTCAAAGTTCTAAAACTGTTAGTGTTACTCTGTGTCTTCTGAACATCACTGTTCACTAAGAAATGCAGCAAAAGACGGAATTCTAAAACGAAGGTATGGAGATGGCAGAAAATCTTTCCCCCCGTCCCTCCCAGAGTAAAATTTAGTAAAATTCACAAAAAAAAGGCAATTATTTCAATTTAGAAATTCATACTGAAAAGTGGCTTTTTAATGTTTCATAAGCATTACAATTATTGAAAATTCCGTTGATTTACAGGGTTTCAAGTATCCCCTCCCCTTTTGTGCCCCTAGCTGAACTTCAGTTTCTGTTGTTTCACCCCCTCCAGCCCCTTCCTCCCCACAAAAAAAAATAAAATAAAACCCTGGGTGAGCTACTGATACTGACCTCTAGAAAAGTTCAATATCGCTTTTCTCCACAGCACTAGTGAAAACTATTTCTGAAAGTTTCGTTGTCATGTTGCTCTTCCAGGGACCGGATGAAATTTAATATTCTATTAGTAATGGTTGTGCTCACTGTGAAATGGTTTCGTTATAATGCTGTTTTCTTGAAAAATGATACCAAAATTACAACTTGTGGGAGGAATTAAAAAGAAACTATTTTTAAGATTTTAGATGTTAAAACTATAATTAGATCTAGACGCACAATTTTTCGCGCCCATATAGGATTTTACCTCGGCGTGATAGGACTTTACCTCGGTAATAGGTCTTTACCTCGGGGTTATTTCGGGGGTCCAGCGGCGCAAACTGCGACGCTGCATACTGCATCCTATATCATACTAAAAATTGTTTCGTCAACAAACTTTTTGAGGGAGCAGTTCTGCCATTATAGTTGAGTTTTCTTCTGCGAAATTTCCATAATTAGCTTCTCACATGAGGTCGTTGCCCTTCCCCGCTGGCTGCTTGTTAAAAACTCATACCAAGGTGGTTCGGCTTTTGCTTTATCTTCTGCTGAGGTGTCCACTCATTACGCAAATAAACTCGCCAGGGATAGGAATCACCTCTTCATAAATCAGTATTACCATACGATAATGAGCTTCATTGGATTAGCCAGCAAGGCTTGACCCGTGTTATCAACTCATAATCATAAGGGACAACATACACGGATGGGCTTTTAGTAATTAGAAAAAAAAAAGGAGTAAAAATTTGTCTTCGTTGAACGAAAACAAACTATAATTTAAGTCTACCACCTACTGAGTTAATTTACGTGCGTCATCATCATCATCTCATTACAGGTAATTCACTCAGGGCTTTGCACTACTGTAAGCGCATCTTACGGTAATCTGGAGTCCGTTCTATAAAAGCCATGTGTTTTAATTTCGTTTCGGGGCAAACCTTCTTCACCGTGGTCTCTTTACTTTTAGCAAGAATTATTGCTTTTAGTCAGTATGAGTCTACAGGTAAGCAGTTTAACAGACGCAACCCAAAGAAGAACCCCAGAAATGCGCTTGTGTTTACGTCGAATGTGGCGTGTTAAAAAATCTTAGGACTAATATAAAGAACGCTTCCGGAAATGCACATGTGCTCAAGTCAAAGATTACTAGTACATGTAAATAATTCAGGACTTTCCTAGCACAATTTTCACTCTCCATCGCGAGGTGACCTCAGCAGTTAAAAAGGATGTTAATTCGACTGTTTTATTTTTTATCCGTACATGTTTGTGCAGTACCTGACCCGACCCAACCCGAAACTAAAGTTTCAACTACCCACCTCAATTCAGGAGCAAAACTGTATACTTAAGCGTATAACATTTCTCGACATGAGGGAGTTGTAATTATGTTTCAAATTCAAAAGACTTTAATTCGTTTTGAATTTAGCTCTAAAGCTTAATGGAGGACTCGTGGATTTCAACGATGAGTTCACATAACGTGTATGGTAGATTTTTGATGGGTTACCCATAGGTTTGCCTCCGACAGTTACCCAACCCTGAATCACCCGCAACAAAACAAGCGCCGATAATCCATGGGTAACGGTTATACCAGCAAACCTCTTTTTGCTAATCTCTTAATATTCATTAAAAGGTGCATAGCTGAAATTATTTTGCTGCCGCATAAGCTGCCCTGAAACGATAGTGCATTACGAAATCAAAACTGGTAAGTGCCCTCTATAAATACCCTTTATGTTTGAAGACTTTACGTGCAGTAAGTACAATGTTAGCCTGTATTTTTGTGGTTGGTTCTAGCATCGACCTTTGTGAGCAGGTAAGAAGTTATAAGGGTAATTATTATACCAATCATCTGTATTATTTTTTGGCATTGGCAAGAAGAAGAGGTGGTGTACTGTACAGGTGCACTCTAGTTAGTCATTAATGGTTAGCTTTAACCAAATGGTAAAACAATAACGATAACTTGAAACTTGATGAATGCGAGGCTTTCGAAGTACCGATTGCTACGGATAAATGTCATGTTCTTTCAGTTAGCATGAAAAATAAGCTGTACGAGTACCATGGGTGTTGATCAACTCAACCATGTTCTTTGCGAAGCAGGATAACAAGCATGCTGCCACGAATTAGAAGATATTTTGTCTCGAGCAAAGTTGCCACTTTGATCTGGACTTTTGTTGTGTATGCCTGCCAAGTCTGGTCACTGCACTTAATCAAAGACATTGATAAACTTGAGTGAGTACGCAGGTGATTTACAAAAGTTTTATCTGGTCTCCATGGCAAATCATGTGAAGAAAGTTTGTTAATATTCAATGGAGATATCCTTTTACTTGATGGCTCACGTTCGATTTGATGTGACCTCTTGTATTTGAATGGTTTAGTCAAAGTAGTCCAGCGCCTGTTTTTTTTATCATTAGGGGCAACTGCAAGACTAAAGATCATCCTTTCAAACGTGTTGTCACTATCATGATATTTTAACGCGATAATAATATTTCGTCCCACCTAATGTGAAAATGTGGGACTGAAACAACAGTTTTATGTCGAGGAGTTAGAAGAGAAGTTAAGTTAATTTTTTAAGAACTTTACCTTAAGTGTACACCTGGTTGTTAGACTGGTTGAGTTTCATGTGTATCTTTGTTTTCCTTCAGGCAAGGCATAAAGGTTTCATAGTGAACCCTGCCATGACCCTTTGCCTAATTTAAAGTCGATATTTTAATAAAGATTTTAGACTGTATTAAATTTGTTCCTTTGGAAAAAAGTTCCACAGAAGCCGCTTACAGAAAAGTAATCATGTTTCTGAGATAATTCCTTAGGTTTTCCATAACATGTGCTCGTGGAATTCCCCCTACGTCGTATGTGCCATGTAAAATCCAAGAAGCTTCCTACCAAAACTGCTTCCCCACTTTTTGTAGGAAAGGCGGTGCAAGCACTTGAAATCGATGCTAAACCCGAACATTACTCCGTGCTTTTCAGTGCCAGACATACATCAGTCCTCCTAATTAGTTTTCAAGTTTTATTTACATGCATTACGTACTGTGCGTGCTAACTACTATCTACAGAATGGGACAATTATAATTATGTTTGTGCTCAAACTTGATTCTCTTCTAATTATACGTACAATTGTTCAGTTAGTTGGTGTAGGTTTTTTTTTTTAAATGGTCGTCAATCGTGGTCTTTGTACTGATTAATTCTTTCTATTGATTATATTGTGGAAATTATACGATAACCACCCACAAATTATACGATAACCACCCACTGTTAGCTGCTATCAGCTTTGCCTTTATCTTTATTAATTCTCCATTACCAGTTACTACCTTGGCAATTAGGCATTGGGGGATGAATAATTGACTCGTAATTCGACAAGGAATTATCCCTCCCCCATCCTACCACACTTGCCAAATCTCCACCAGTTCCTTTGTGATAACTAGATTCCTTTGGTCGTCCCCTGCCACACACCTCTCAGTCGGAACAGCGTTTCCAATCGATACCCTCAACCCAAGCGTCTCCGTCAACAAACTCTTCGCGCCCTTTTTATGTGACCTAAAGCCATAAATTAGTAGACATAAAGTGGGAATCGCGATCTGAACCTAAGCTTTGATTCGGGTTCAAACGGATAGCTCCGTGCTATCGTCTTTTGCAGCGTTTGTCTGGTCATGAGGTCAAGGCTTTCAAATCTCGGAAGAACAATGGCCGCTGCACAACCGGAAAACGATCTTCCGTTGCCCGTGCGAGACTGTCATACGTCACGCGATTGTAAGGAGGAAATTGACGTTGATGGACCTGATTGGAGTAAATTATGCCTGACAGAGATGGAGTGGCGATTCTGACCTCAAGACAAGCTGGCATCTACCAACCGAATTCAACTTTGAGAAACAGTAATATAATGAAACCGTTTTCCCGATAAGTTTTATGGTTGGGTTTTGTTTCTCATGCTAAAAGTTCTTCCTTCGGAATCAGATTTTGCTGTTGATGTTGACACTTACATTTACGTTTTCATTATCTTGAACGATTGAATCTAGAGGTAGCATAAAAAAAAGGAACGATCGAAAACATACACAAGGAGTAAGATAAAACATATACCCTCTGACGAGGCAAAACTCACTAGGCCTGGTACACACAACGAATTTAAATTTTCAGTGCTAATACAATTTTGCGCCTTGTTCAGAAAAAATATATTAAAAGGCCGAAAACGGACGGAGACAGCAATCAGTTACAAATTAAATTTATCTGATACACAAGGAGTAACGTATTACAGTGAGTCACCTATTGCGTTTTCCTTCAGCCGTGTAACTCAGCTTGAACAATGAACCAGCTCAAGTTCACCAAATGGCCGATTCCTCCCCCTATTTTCCTATTTCTCCAGATCGATAATTTCATCGATAATTGCCTATCGATAATTTCGAGTTAATTAAAACTCTGATTTTTACTTGTCGATCAGTTAGATATGGTATCTAAAATATGGTGACGGGTGCTGCCATTCAAAAATAAACAAACGTTTAAAGTATGCTAACTACGTAAAATATCCTGAACAATGGCGACAACCTGGCCTACGAGTTTGGCGTGTACAAGGAAAAAAAAATATTCGAAGTGCAAATAATAATATTCAAAAAATTATGAAACGTGAGTCAGTTACATTTAATGTACGGCTTAAAGGTGACAAATACCTCTGACTTAAATAGGATTTAAAAAAATACACAATAAAATAGCAAAATATTATTTCAAATCAAAGCTCATCAAGCTTCTAACGAATATTACATGAAATGGAAATTCTTAACATAAAATACCTGCATGAAAATATCATCTTAAGAAATAAAAAACTTTTATGCAATGAAATCCAAAAGGAATGAAGTAACTAAGAACAAGTTCTAATAAACGAAAAAGACAACCTTACACCCAAGTTTAGTAAAAAAAAAAAAAAGTCTTGGTATGAAAACGGGGTGATGCATAACGTCCACTCTGAAGAAATTCCATCGTACAAAAGTGGATGTTATTCCAGGGCGAAAAAAAAAACAAACAAAACTGTGTCTTGTGAGTTGAAACGACGTGGAGTAACGTCCAGTGATAATAAAATTTAATGAACGGGTCTGAATAACGTCCAGTAGCAGTGGACGTTATTCCACTGATATTTACTGTGAAAAATTAATGACTGTAATAATGTTCACTCGAACTGGAACAATATCCATTGTAAATCAGTGGACTCGATTAGCAGTACGTAATCAGAACAGGGGGAGGCGGGTGGGGGAAAGATAACGCCTCCACCAATCAACCACTCAGAACTGCCGGAAACTTACTGCCACACAAATAAGAAAAAAAGAAACTCCCGATCTATATTAGACTTCAGCTTATACCAACAATAGAAAAAAAACCACTTTTTTGTTGCAAATGTGCACGGCTTTTATTGGGTTCATTATTGGGTTCATTGGGTTTATTGGCTTCTTGCTAAAAAAAAAACCATAACAACAATTCTTGCACTGCAGTGGACGTTTTTCCAGAAAATTTTTCTTAAATACAATTATTTTTCTTAAATAAAATTATTTTTCTTATTTTTCATATATATTTCCAGTTTGAGTGGACGTTATTCCAGTTAAGATTCGTTATGCAGTTAATACATTGGAATAAAGTCAGCTGCCAGTGGACGTTCTTCCCAATGGTGTGCACAGGAGGGAAACAGGGGGGGGGGGGGGGCACCACCCCTGCCCTTTTCTCAAAATTCCCTTTTTGTAAAAAGAAAATTGCTGATGCGGCAGTACCTGAAGACCATAAAGGCCTAAAAGAGGCCTAAAAAGGCTGAAAAAGGTCAAAAACGCTAAGCAAAAGGGGCAGAAAAGTGTAAAAATCCATTACTCCGTGCCAGACATACACCAGTCCTCCTAATTTGTTTTCAAGTTTTATTTACATGCATGACGTACCGTGCGCGCTAACTACTATCTACAGAATGGGACAATTATAATTATGTTTGTGCTCAAACTTGATTCTCTTCTAATTATACGTAGACATTGAAATACCAGATCTGACCTAGGAAGGCATACCTTTTGATAATGTTAACCGTCGTTTTTAAACGCTTTTATAAAAATTACCGTACGTTGCAGCACGGTAATTGGGCCAGTTGTTACCGGTGGGGGGGGGG
>JAHWFP010250540.1:0-19741 GCA_023313725.1 Lithobius niger
AGAGATGGTGAGACAAAAAACGAAAACAAGTAAAATCGGAAAAAAAAACGGAGCAGTGTAATAAGAAAAACTAAAAGAAATAAGAAATAAGATCGTAAAACGAGGTTGGTTTTTACCATTGTGGGCATTGCTGGGACCCATCTTAGATTCCAGGTGTAAGGGATGGATTTCTCCGTCGACCCCCGAATCTCTAACCGCGATGAAAAATCTTAAACGATACATCTGCGAAAAATTTGAAATTGAAACCGACGAGCAGAAACCCGTTTCTTTGACGATGTTCATTTACCCAAATTACTCGCACCCAGCTTCCACCTGCTACCCATTTTGTCAAAAGGCAGACAGTGAGTCGGATAAGCCGCTGTGTCTCAGAACGTGGGTGTACAACAACATCCACAAAACTAAAGGAAAACTTAACAAAAACGTTATAGAAAAACCGTGGTTTAACTTGGCTCCGTGCGGAAGTATGTCCTTGTCGGAAGTTAGTGGTAAAATTAACTCTGTGTACATCAGCAACGACGCTCCCAGAACCGTAAAACTTTGGTGTAACGTAGATTACGGTGTCGTCGAATCTTATATATTCAACGAAAAATTTTCGGGTAAAGACTTTATGAGTTTGATTTCTGAATAAGAAAAAACGATGGATATTCAAAATTACGATTTCTTCGTGCCGATCAAGAAACCCAAAAATCATCCATTGCTTCCTTCAAACATCAGATGCCTGATTTTAGGACCGGCAAACTGTGGAAAGACGAACTTACTCTTTAATTTTATCTGAAATGAAGGATGGTTGGATTACGACAGATTATACGTGTACAGCAAAACTCTGTGTCAAGCGAAATACCGAGCTTTACAGTCTATATTTTCTGAAATTGAGGGAACCGTAGGGCGGGAGATCGCGAGTTTTCACGAATCTCAAAACGATTTAATTCCTCCCGAGGAGTTGGACACCAAGTTTCGATGTTCTTTTAGACAAACAAAAAACATAGAACGTTACTTCGCTCAAGGCCGTCATTTTAACGCTGACGTTTTTTATTGCAGTCAGTCTTACACCAGAATTCCCAATCAAGTGGTTAGAGATAACGCCAATTTATTAATCGTATTTCCTGTGGACGATTTAAACTTGAAACATTTGTACGAAAATCACGTCGGTCCTGACATGGTATTTCCGGAGTTTAAAACGTTGTGTAGAACGTGTTGGGACGATCCGTACGGGTTTTTATCGATCGACAAAAGGTTAAACGAGGGATTTTATAAATGTACGTTTTCGTTCGATGACAAAAGAAAGAAAAAAAGATAACATGGAAAAGAAACGTGAAATAGTAAATTTCAAAAAAACGTTTACGGGAAAAATTTTTGAATCTATGTTTGGACGAACGAGATCAAGAAGAACCTTTACAAGAATTTTTTAAACCCGTCGTTAGTACTTTGAAACCTACCGTTGTTAATCCACCACCACCCGTGACGAGTCCTGCTAAACCTATTGCCGTTTTTCCAACGAGAAAACGACTAAAACGTATACGAATTATTACTCCCATAAAAAAACTTATAAATCCGAGGATGAAGATGATGAAGAGTGGGAAACCACGGGGAATGAGACGGAGAAGTTTGAATCGCCGAGCATTCAACTCCGATAGCGCGAGATCCCAATCTTTCCGAATACTCGACTCCAGCTACGCGAACCGAATACACATCTCTCAGTACAGGTTTGAAAGTCACTCCCACACTTTCGGCCATACAAAACAGACGCGTGTCGACGCCTCCAGAACTTCCAAATTTCCCAACCCTCAGATCTTTGGATAGCCTGTTACCTGGCCAAGTCATAGGCCAAGCGGCGAAATATTTCCTGATGAAATTTTTCGAAAATCCCAAAGAGACCGATCCTGTCTTCGGACTGCAATACGACATGAAAACTGGAGAAATGAGCATCGCTAATAAACCCGTAAAAATATTCGAGAAGGACATAGTGGTCGGTGGTAATCAGTACGTGGGAAGACGAGGACTTTGGAGTTTGCTGTTTTTTAAGAATTTGAAGGAACCGTCGTACGCTCCCGAAGTCAAGGCGAGTTACGCTTCTCTTTTAAAAAACACTCATGCTATCTACCAAAACAACGATCCGGGCACTCGAAAACCTAAGTCGAATCGTAGTGCCAAGTACGTGTCGATAATCGGTCCTATCTGGGAGGATATGAAAACGAAGAAAAAGCGAACTGGTATGGTTAAAAAAACCGGGAGTAGGGTGGATTACAGGTACTACGACGATCCTAACGATCTGGTCGAAAGACTGTGGCTTTTGTACGGGTCAACCCAAGCGGGTCACGACGGTCACAGGAACGAAATGATAGAAATTTTATCGGAATTGGAACAACGAAGAGTCATCACAGCTAGAGAAAAAAAGAACGCTTATCAGAATTTAGGTTTACGATAAAAAAAATTTTGTATAATAAAAAAAGAGGCCAATATGAAGTATTGCGTGAAATGTAAACGATCCATGCCTAACCGGCCCGAACCTCCTACTATTCTTACATCGAAAAATAACAGAAGCATGGAAGTCTACTTTGGCGAAGTGTGCGGAACGAAAAGAGCTTCTTTCATCAAGTCTGGGAAAGGAATTGTAAATAAAATCGTAGACCATTTACCAGTAGAAGTACATTTACCCGGATATCAATATTGCGGACCAGGAACAAAACTAAATCAGAGTTTAGCTAGAGGAGATCCTGGAATAAATAAACTGGATGAGGCGTGTAAAGAACACGACATCGCCTACAAAAAAAGTTCAACTTTAAACGAACGGCACATCGCCAATGAAATTTTTATATCTAAAGCTCGAAAAGTACGTAAGGATCCTTTGACCTCTTGGAGAGAAAAAATAGCCGCTGCGATCGTTAAAAAAATCATGGGGATGAAGCTCAAGTTCGGAATAGGAAGAAAAAAAAACGAAATGGATCAACTCGTAAACGAACTCCACAAACAGACGCGGAAACATTTTCCGAGGCGGAAAGTGATTGTGCGGAGTCTGAATGATCTATGGCAAGCGGACTTGGTGGAAATGATACCTTACTCTAACGTTAATAAAGGATTTAATTACCTACTGACTTGCATTAACGTCATGTCCAAGTTTTGTTGGGCTATTCCCCTAAATCAAAATCCGGTGTAGTTGTTACGGAAGCTTTTAAGAAGATACTCGAAGAAACGACACCCCCTATTTACAAGTTGATTTAGGTAGTGAATTCTACAATAAAAACTTTAAAGCGCTCCTTAAGCGTCACAACATCAACCTGTACTCTACCCATTCTGAGAAGAAAGCGAGCGTTGTAGAACGTTTCAACAGAACGCTGAAAACTCGCATGTGGAAACAATTCACCAAGCAGGGGAACTATCAATGGGTACACATTATTGATGCGTTAGTTTCACGGTACAATGACACGGTTCACTCTGCAACTAAACTAAAACCGAGGGAAGTAACCAAACGTCACGAATCGTCACTGAAAATTAAACCGAAACAATCGTTAAAACAACCCAAATTTGTCGTAGGAAATAAAGTCAGAATTTCTAAAGTTAAGAAAATTTTTGATAAAGGGTATTTACAAAATTTTACTAAAGAAGTTTTCACGATCCGTAAAGTAAAAAAAAACGAACCCGTTACTTATCAATTAAAAGACGAATTGAACGAACCGGTGCTCGGAGGTTTCTACGAACAAGAAATTCAAAAAACTCTCGTTCCCGATTTATTTTTAGTGTAGAAAGTATTAAGACGAAAGAAAGATACAGATGGAAAAATGGTCTATTTCGTTAGGTGGAAGGGATATGATTCAAAATTTAATAGTTGGACGGATAATATTAGCAGTTTGTCCTCTTAAGCACTCAAACTTCTAATATTATCAGTAATAATATAACGAGAGCGTAGGTTTTTATCGATAAATTTTCTCAATCACGAGTTGCATTCCGAAGCTGAAAAAATACCGAGCGCTTGCGCGAGGTGTTTTTATCAGCTTGGGAATGTAACGAGTGGTTGAGAAAATTTATCAATACTTAAACTACGCTCGAGTTATATATGAAACGAGAATATACTGTCTCACTTAAACATCAACTTTAAAATAAAACTTCAACTTGCATAACACGGCCTAGTTGTACTGCAGTGGTTTCTCGTTTGAATTCACAATGCCTGCTTGCACGAAATGATGAAAGCTCACAAACTGTTGCCAAATGCACTCACTGGTTTGTTTAGTATCTGTAGGAATCCTATTTTCTACTGTCGTCCCCATAAATAATGTAGTTTTGTTTCCCTAACGATCTATTACAAACCCAACGGAAACCGAAAGTAACTCCCCGTGAAAGCAGATTGTCAGGATGCTTCAACAAAAGTAAATACGTGTTTTATTTTTAATCAAAGTGCTGCTCATAGATTTAAAATAGAATATGATCCGTAACAATACTAAGTTTTACGACATTTGTTATTAATTTATTTCTACCATTTTTGGTTAATTCAAGTACCATTTATTATTGCGGTTTGGGGCTGCCTCGATCGCCACGCTCCTCGTAGTAGCGGCCATCGGCCATAGGCCTAACCAGAATGCCGTAACGCGCATCTGCGGAAAGGTGACTTCAGTTACTATGGTAACCAAAGATTGAACACACATCGTCGAGACGTGAAATATTGTGTCATTTGACTATCAGGTACATTGCATACGTATAGAAATTGGTTTAGACCTACAAAATGCAGTTCTTTCGTACTAAATTCATGCAGCGTAAGCCACGATACAAGACGAGTCGAACGTTAATTCAAGATGGAGGGATGACGCCAACGGTTTAATCTGATAAAATACCGTGTGGTCGTTTAACCGGTGTTAAGGAGGCATGATTGGCTGGTGGCTGCCTTTTTTTGGCTTCCTATTGGTTAATGGCCGTTATAAATTTATGAAGGTATATTCTCGGTCTAAAATGAACTCGTCAAGAAATTTTTTTCCCCAACTTTTTGTTCCTCAATATAAAAAAAGGATAAAACATTTTTGTTCCTCAATATTTCTTTAAAAAAAAAAAAGATATATTATCGGTCTAAAATGAACTCGTAAACGGTTCAAGAAATTTTTTTCCTATCCTTACAACTTTTTGTTCCTCAATATAAAAAAAGGGATAAAACATTTTTTTTTCCTCAATATTTATTTTTAAAAAAATATAAAATTTAAAGTTGTAACGTACATTTTTATTCCTCGTTATTTAAAAAAAAAGGATTTCTCGTTTCAGAAATGGACGTTAAAACAATTTTCACCTGCATTTATTGCCGAGAAACTTTCCGTACACTGCATCTGCTGCGAAACCATCTAAGTTCGAATCACCCCTCCGACTGGGATGAATGCGCTTGTTTCGTAGACGATTTACCCAATTATCTCAACAATCACTGCCTTTCACGAACGCATGGACTTTGTCATCGAAGATACGAAATGCCACTGTCGGAAGAATTCGTTGATCCACTTCGCTTCTTCCTGTCTGCACGCGTGGCTTTGCAAAATTTGCTAGTAATTTGTATGGAACAGATGGTTAATTGTAAGGTGCAGCTTTGTTTGGGAATCGAATTTTTTAGAAACGAGACATTATGGGAGACTGGTTTTTGGTCCAGATATTCGGAATTATACAACCCGAATGACATTCCCGCTGTATTGGACGAAGCATTCCGTAAAATTCAAGAATCCATCGACGTTTATGCCAGGGAAGGAAGTGGTGGGGCTATAAAACGAAACACCAACTTGATCATCAGAGTGGCGGAGTATCGACCGATGCAAGCTTCGTCGTATATTCCACTCCATAGAAAACTGGAGGCCAAGGCGAAATCGGTGGTAAACGTTCAAAATCTAAACGATTCAAAATGTTTTCTATACTCCACGCTATCGTCGGGTTTGGGGTTACACAGCACTAACCTCGAAGATTACGAAGGGATCGAAGACATGCTCGACACTAGCTCTCTCTCTTACCCGACTAAGTTCGAGGAAATTAAGAAGTTTGAAAAGCTGAACGATCTTTTGATCAACGTCGTCGGTTTTAACGATGATGAGGGATTGTACCCGCTTAGAGTTTCCAAGAACTATGACGGACTACCCATCGACCTTCTCTCGTTGAGTGACGTGAACAACACCCATTACTGCGGCATTACGGACATCGCTACGTTTTTACGATATCGAGGCTCGGGGACTCACGCCAAATACTATTGCCGAAACTGTTTCGCAGGATTTGGAATGGAGTGGATGCTTTTAGTTCACCGAAACAAATGCGTGAAAATCAATCCTGCGCAAGCTCTCCGATTTAAAGCTCGAGGAGACAACTTTCTCGAGTTTCGACATTTTAACCGTCAAAACCCCTTTCCTCGGATCATCTATGCCGACTTCGAGTGTCTACTCCTGCCAATCCACACTGCTCAACCGGGACCGTCTACGAGCTCGACCACCCGAATTCATCGACACGCACCTTGCAGCTTTGGTTATGTCGTGATCGGTAAGAATGGGGAGATCGTTTATCGAGATTACTACTTGGGAGAAGATGCGGTGGAAGTTTTTTTTATAAACGCATGAAGAAAGAAGCGCGACATTATAACGAGTTGTTGAAAAGATACTACCCCTCAATCTTTTCCCAGCCGAACAGGTCAGTTACGAAGAAGCCAAACTCTGTCACTATTGCGGAAAACCCTTCCCCTTTTTGGTTTCGAAAGGCGACCCCAACACTAAAGTTAGGGATCACTGTCATATTAGCGGGAAATATAGAGGACCGGCTCACTCGAAATGTAATCTCAACGCTCGAGAAAAAAGAACCATCCCAGTCGTATTCCACGGTTTAGAAGGGTACGATATGCATCTTCTCGTACCTGCAGTGCACATGTTTAAGGGTCAGGTAGACGTTATCGGTCGGAATGCCGAGCGTTTTCAAAGTATGACGATCAAGAGGTTAAACAGCGGGATAAGCCTTCGATTCATAGACAGCGTGAATTTCCTTAAAGCTTCGCTGGATACTTTGATCAAACACCGCAAGAGCTTCCCGATTCTCGAGGCGGCTTTGGACTCAGGTTTAAAATCCTCTTGGTTCGTCGAAGAAACCGCGCGAGAGAGCATTGTAGATCTGCTGACCCGGAAGGGTGTTTACCCCTACGAATACGTTACCGACATGTCGGTCTTCGAAAAAGAAGAGCTTCCCTCTCGAAAATGCTTTTTCTCTCAACTGAAGGACGGAGAGTTGGCGGGTGAGGAGTACGTGAGAGCGCTCAACCTGTGGCTCAAGATGAAAGTAAAGAAATTCGGCACCTATCACGAAATCTACCAGACGTTTTCCTACTCGCGGACATCTTCGAAGATTTCAGGAAAATATGCCTCGCCAACAACAAGTTGGATCCCTGTTACTATATCTCTACTCCGGGATTTAGTTGGGCGGCACTGTTGAGAATGCAGGAATCCAAGTTGGAGTTGTTTTTACACTCGGGAAAACACAACATGATAACTTCCGGAATCAGAGGCGACATGTCGTTTATTGGCAAGAGATATTCGAAGGCGAACAACAAACATCTGGCCAATTTCAATCCAGGCAAACCCTCCATTTACATAATTTACTTGGATATGAATAACTTGTACGATTTCGCTATGAGAGCTCGTCTCCCATACGACGGATTCCGCTACTTGACCAAGGAAGAAATTCAGACCTTGGACGTTGGCACCGTGCCGGACGATGCGGATGTCGGATATATACTCCAAGTCGACCTAGAATATCCCCCAGAGCTTCACGACTCGCATAACGACTATCCCCTAGCTCCAGAGAAGCTCGAGATCAGGAAAGACCTCGTTTCACCCTTTTCCCGGAAACTAGCGGAAGACATGAATGACGACATCAAACCTTCTACCAAACTCGTGCCGAATCTCCTGCACAAAAAGAACTATGTCGTTCACTACCAAAATTTGAAGTTCTACCTGCATCACGGATTGATTCTTCGTCGCATACGAAGAGTACTGAGCTTCAACCAGAAACCCTGGATGGAGGGGTACATCAATTTCAACACGGAGAATAGGCAGCAATCGACCGCACCCTTTGAAAAGGATTATTTTAAACTGTTAAACAACTCGGTATTTGGCAAGACGATGGAAAATAAGCAGAAGCGAGTCAACGTGAAACTGTGCACCGATCCCAAGAAGGCGATCAAGTACACCTCTCAACCTCACGCGGATTCGTTCGAAATCCTTAACGAACATTTAGTGCAGATGAACCGCAGAGTCAGGAGCGTCTGTTGCGATCTACCGACGTACTCGGGATTCAGTATTCTGGAACTGTCAAAACTGGCCATGTTCCGCTTCCAATACGAATACGTTAAACCCAAGTACGAGGACCGGGCCAAACTCCTGTTTACCGACACCAACAGCATCTGCTACAAAGTGGAAACGGACGATGTGTACGAGGATATGAAGCGAGACAGTGAACGCTTCGATACCAGCAGTTATCCGAGAGATCATCCCCTGTACTCCGAAGCGAACAGACAAGTCCTGGGGAAGATGAAGGATGAAATGGGTGGCATTCCCATCGTAGAATTCGTGGGTTTACGATCCAAAATGTACGCCATTAGAGCGCAGAAAACGAAGACGTCCATGAAGGCAAAGGGTATCCAGACAGCTTTCGTGAAGAAACACTTGGACTTTGACGATTACGAATCCGCTCAGAGAACGCCACAGCCCGCACCGAAAGGAACCTGGACTAAAATTGCCAGCTCAAAACACGAACTATGCACGGTGAAAGTAACGAAATCGCTCCTCTCGGCTTACGACGATAAGCGTTTTATCCTAGACAATGGGGAAGATACGCTAGCTATCGGTCATCGAGATTCCGGCACGTAGCGAGAGTACGAAGACGACTTCGACTCCGACGTAGACGTCATGACCGACGAAGAGGAGGAGGAGAGAGTGAGTTTAGCGTTCATCTCGAAGGAGAAGGATGAGTTGAATGATGCTAAACGAGAGGAGGAACGGGTTAGATCGGTACGACGATCCGCGGTACTAGAAAACCGAAGGATAAAGCTGAACGATCTCGCGGCATTGAAAGAAAAAAAAAAAGCTAGGCGAAGAATGTTGGATAGGGAAAGACGGGCCACGATGTGCCCGGAACTGAAAATGGTAAGATTAGAGAAAAAAGCCGCTAGTAAGAGGAAGGCTCAAGAACGAGAGACTGAGGAAGAAAAGAGAGCCAGATTGGAGAAAAAAACCGCTAGTAAGAGGAACGTTCAAGAACGAGAGACTGAGGAGGAAAAGAAAGCCAGATTGGTCACTCGCAAGAGGCAGGTTCAAGAACGAGAGACTGAGGAGGAAAAGAAGGTCAGATTGGAAAAGGATGCTGCTCGCAAGAGGAAAATCCGCACGCTTATGAAATGATAGACCGGCAATGCCATCGGGGACCCAAGGCGGTCATTCCCTTTCCTTCCCACCCCCTTTTCCCTTCCCCCCCATCCCACCTCTCCTATAAATGCAACCTTGACGCTGGTGGAGAGGCTTACTCCCTGATTGAATATGCAAATATTTAAAAAAAACTCGAGTCAAAATAATTCGGAAAAAAAACTATAAAAAATGGACTCGGATTTTTTTGGGCAGTTCAAGTACGGAAACCAATAGCACTATCAAACAAAAAAGTTATAAAAAGACACCCTCCTCCAGATTGAGAGAAAACGGGAAGTGACCCCCACTTTGATCATGTGACCGGAAGTGACGTCATTAGGCTCACTGTGACGTCATAAGTAAGATAATGACATCATGGAGGCATCAAAAACGTAATAAAAACCACTTTCCTACCATCCTCTAGATCGACGAAAACTAAAAAGTGGGGGTCACTTCCCACCCTCCTCCAGGCTGATACGAAAAAAAAGTAGCAAAAGACACTTTTCCACCATCCTCCAGATCGATGAAAACAAAAAAAAGGTAACAAAAGGCACTTTCTGGCCATCCTCCTGATTGATGAAAACTGGAAGTGACGTCCTCATTTTTATCACGTGACTGAAAGTGACGTCATTAGGCTCACGTCAGTGAGGTCATGGAGGTAGCAAAAGGATGCAAAAAAGTAGCAAAAGACACTTTTCCACCACCCTCCAGATAGATGAAAACGAAAAAAAGGTAGCAAAACGCACTTTCCCACCATCCTCCAGATAGATGAAAACAGGAAACCCCACTGCCGGTTATGACGTCACTTCCGGTTATGACGTCACTTCCGTTTATGACGTCACTTCCGTCCGGGGTGGAGGGACAACTCAATCACGTTCTTACCCTACTCATTTGCACCATTTCTTTTCATTTTGTTGTATTCCACTGTCTGATTGCTCCCACTCTCTACCCTGGCACATGATTTTCCACTTCTCCTCTATAACTTCACGTTACTTCCTTTTCTCATTCTGCACGCACGTTCCTGTAAGTAATCACACTAAAATATTGACAACCAAGAGATATTTGTGATCATATGTTCCTTTTTAAGTGTTATTTTCTTAAAAACACGTTTTTTATGGCTGCATTTCCACCTCGGATTGCAACAGCCTCTATATTTTTGTATTTGCTTCAGCCTATATATTTTTGTATTTTAGTGTCTGCATTCAGGGTAACGAAGCCAACTTAGCGGAGACCTGAATATTGTTATGTGAGCCATTTTATCTCTGAAGAAAGTATCACTTCTTTATCATGTTGATACCAAAATATGAGCTGTGTTGTTTTGTCGCCTGTGCTACTGGCTTATTATTTCATTCATACTGCTTCTGCATATTTTACACATTGATGCAATGGAGACTGCAGACTGGTCACACTGCTTGTTGTGGAGAGTAGAAAGGAAAGGGAAATGCTGGATGGCGTGCCAAAAGATATCGGGGCTCATATTAGTTTTCTGTTGGGTACAAATGAACAAAAATACATTTTTATGGGTAATATGGTATAATTAATCAGACTGATATATTTCTACAAGTCTCTGTTACCCATCACAGGTGTTTTGACATGTCTAGAACCAACACCTTTGGGCTGCCATCTTGGTTCGCAACGTCACTTCTGGTTCATCTTCTTTATGACCTGTGACGTCACTTCCTGTTACAGGCGTGTAACAGTACTGCTGCAATTCTGACTCATTCCTTTTATTGTCGAAGTTGTTAGACCTGAACGTTTTTTTTTCTTGGCGGTATTTTCCTCTACAAATGCAGAATGGAAAAAAGTTGCATTCCGTAACATGAATTTGTTTTCACAATCCCGCCGCGTTGCCATATTTCGATTAGTATGTTATTTTAACCAGGATATTTAGAAAACTGTTGAAGAACTACTGATTTTCATCAAGTTACTGATACTCTTTGGCTTGGTGGTATCAAATGCAAAATGATTTAGATCACATAATATTAGCTTCAACATGCATGAGATGTAGCTCACTTGTGCAAAGCACCCTCACTGCAATGACGTCATGCATGAACGGTCTATGATGCGAGCAGGAGATGCCATTTCCTGACTCAAAATCAGACTGAACAAAGATTAAAATCTATACTTTATGTTAGCACTAAAGGACGCCAACAGTCTTCAATTACTCACACATAGTTCATGTCTCTGTATAGTGTATCCATCCAGATGTCAGTTTCTTTCTTTTTAAATAAGAGGCTCACTTTTCACATTCAGCAAGTTGGCCCCCTCACAGCAAATCACTAATAATAAATAGCAATAAATAATAATAACTGTAATAATAATTTTATTATTATAGATCACATAGATTACGCATATATGACAGAGTTACAGCCCTAAATTTAATGAGTTTTTACTGGTTTTTGTTTTGATTACTTATATAAATGATGACGTATATCTGTTTATATTATGCAAATCTCACACATTTATTGATATAAAACTAAAAAATAATTATCATACAGTAATTACGCAAATAAATTTTTTAACTGGTTTGTATAGTTATATGTATATATTTTTTACCGGATGTACCAGTTAAATCAAAGTATTTTATACAGGTCAAATGCAAGAATATCGATATTGTCGTTAGTGTAACTACTCGTTTTACTTGAGCAATGTGACTAAGGTTTCTAAGGTGTTGTCGTAACAGGTTGATAGCAAATGGTATTAAAATTTTCACTTCTCTTACCATATGAATTTCTCTATGAAATGATAATGATATAAAGTTAGGAATGTGTCTATAGATAAAATTCCATTGTGCGTCCATATATTTAAAAAAAATATTTTCCTATTTTGGATTTTAAATATTTCATCCAGTTATTTTTTTTTCTCATTTTATTCATTGCCGAAACTCAATAGGCATCCGTTTTGATTTACTGCAGCTGGATTGACTTTCAATTTGCATGTTTAACTTTATCTGGTAGTTTTGGCTACTTTTAGACTAAAATAATTGTGACTTGTTCATCATTCGTAACCTATACCTACTACATAAGAAAGACTTATACTTAAAAATATTTTTTTAATCCACCTCCTTACATTTTCGAACTACCCTTTCACAAACAATAAAAGACTAAGCATTTCTTACTGCCCATAAGACTACAAAAGTAATTCGAATACATCCGTATCCAGCGAAACAATAATGGTTAGTTTTATATAGCTGGCCTTTTACGATCGTGTATCAGTTGATACGTTTCTCACTTTACCACCTGATGTTTTCTGAACAAGGCTGAGCTGTAGAAGACAGGCAGAGAAGTAGTGTAATACCTCACATATCTTCGTAAGTACGATAAACTGCTATTTCAATAATGTAGTTTTAGTCTTTTGTTCAGCCGTACTGGCTGAGAAAACTATTGAAACGACTTTGTCCGTCCGTTTGTCCAACAGTCGCTTTTTCAACTTCGGAACGGTACCAGATGGAGACGATCACAATTGACAATGTTAGATTCAGGGTCAAAAGTTAGTTAAAAACACGGAAAATTAAAACATTGTGACTTCTTTATAGCTAATAGGTTTGCTCGACGTAACTAGATGAAATAATAACACCTGATTAGCGAATTTAAATTCTTAGGATAGCACGCAGCCGTAAAAACCAAAGGATTTTAGCATCGTTAAAAATCGTCTCGTTGCAAGAATGAGTAGGCTTATTGATGAACCAACTTCTCCATTGGGCCTACCTGCTACTTACGAACTTAAAATTGCAGTTAAAAAAATTAGGCATAAAAACTGAAAATTAGGCCTAAAATCACGTTACCACGGCAACTTCAAGTCCCTATGAATCGCTGCTGGCTTCATCAACAGTTTTTTATAATGACGTCTCTCCATTGCATATCTTCCGTTACTTTCCTACCACTAATATGTGTACGTTAAGCATTACATTATAACACAGTAACTGTTTGCCTGGAGGCGCACCATGTTGCAAAAATGAAAAGGCTTACTGTACAATCCAAATCTCTGTTACGTCCTACTTTTGAAATTAAAACTACAAGTAACAATTAGACCAAAAAGCTGACAATTATTCCTAAAAGCTGGCAATTACGCCTAAAATCTAAAATTGGCTTTAAAGTAAACACAATTTTAATCGGCAATTGCGAAGGTTTCTGCTTTTAGATTATTATAATAGAGATTGCTGTTGCAGTGCGAGATAAAGGTGTGCACCTGAACATATTCGGAAGGGACAGAAGTGTACAGAAGACCGGTTGCGACTAGATAGCCATTGCAGCTGCTTCTTTATTTTTGCAATCTCTAGCGTAAAATAGGAACATTATTTGTTAGTATTTAGCAACCTAAAAAAATTGTAATATTTATTTTTAAATTGTTGGAACTCTGTATCTTACCTAGGTTTTTATTTTTTGGATCATTGACAAACTCCAATACATATAAGAATGAAAGACATTGTTCTGTTATGCATGCTTGGAATTCAGTCGAATAAGGTATTCTCCTAGCACAACAAATGAGATGTAAAATAATTGCTAAAAATGTTAAAATGTGTGCCTTCATATCCTAGCCTTCCAACTTAATATTCATCCAAATAAGCATCCAACTACAGCATCACAATATTCTTAATTTTTCAATTATCTTTTTGTTTTTATTAGTTTTTAAGCTCAATTCTTACAGAATTAATTTTTTTTAATTACTATCAGATAAGTCCATTAAATATATTTGTGATGGTCCTAGTTGAGAAAGTATCAAGGATACAGAAACAAATCGCATTGATTAACTGTGTTGAATGAGAATAGTAAAGCAAAAATCTATAACACTACCAGTTCTGTGAACATCAAATCTTGCTCTCCTCTACTAACCCCCCCCCCCAAAAGAATTGTGGGTTTTGGGTTGTGTGGGGTGTCAAATAATATTGGCTATTCCCTACGTAACATACGATGATCTAGCAGGAAATCATGTCACACTGCCCCTTTTGTTGTCGCATTTGCTGTTGTTTCTGTTGCGGCTCTAGTTTTCCGATAACAATGCATTTTGTAGTATTTTCGTTTGTTACTGAATGTTAGTATGTACTCGATCTTACCCTTCACAATGGGTATGGCTCACCCGAAGATCGACCTTTTTCATTGCTGCCGTGCAAATAATGAACATGCCACCCTCTTTTACTGCTGCCATGATAAGAATGACCATGCACCGTATTGCCTTACTGCGCTGTTTTGATTTTTTGTCCTAATTGTAACGATCCTCATCTGCATCCTCCTCGCCTTAACCACTGTGTAAAACAAATCCACACAAAACGAAAACCAGTATAAGAGAAGCAACCAAGTTTCCAAAAAGATTCTGTCTTTGAAAGTAGTGATAACATTCACCAAGGAAATAGCACGCCCAACTAGCCCTATTAGCCAGAAAACTTGGCACACTGCCCTTTTCTTTATTTTTTGTGATAGGCTTTATGATAATTGTCGGATGTGCATAAATGCAACTGCCACAATCATGTAATTGTACAGTTTTAATTTCAAAATGTTCCAGTAGTCTAAAACTGTAGTAATACAGAGAAATTAAAGACGAGGGCAACACACCAAGTTTGTTTGTTAATAGGTTTCACCTTCTCAGAATTTCCCTGGTTGACATCACAAATTTAAAAGCCAGACTATTTAGGGGGCACTCGTTGCTTTTCTTGTACCAGTTTTGGTTTTGGGCAAACATCGCAACTTTGATTAAAAAGAATATTGAGCAATGTTGCTGACGTGATTCAGATAATTAGAAAAAGCTGTCTCCTGGTTAGATAATGCAACTTCTACATATTTGAGGTCCTGTCTAACTTTATTTATATATGTTCTATATTGTCATGTATAACAAAGTTTGTTTTATTGTAAAGTGAAACAGTGTGCCCTGCACGGCGAAATGAAGCCAATACAACTGACCGACCTTGCCTCTTACAACGTCAAAAACTGTAGTATAGCAATCAAAAATTTAAGTATGGCATGTAGCGAGATGTATAATAATATAATAATAATAATAATAATAATAATAATAATTTTGTTGCCAGAGCAACAGGTCTGGCAAGGATCCCGAAGATCGCTGACTGCCAGCCTTAATATGGGCTGCATTTAAAATGTGTGTAAAAAAAAAAATACCATAAACAAAACCTTGAAAGATAGGGAATGCGAAGGGGGAAAAATAAACTAATACAAGATATAATTTAAAAAGCTTGCATATACGTAAAAATTAATTATTAAAAATTGCATGACCAATGGAAAGGTGGGATCAAATTAGGAAAGGTGGGTTAGGATCTCTACTGCCTTACCACCAAGGTTAGATCTGCCAGGGACACAAAGATCCCCGATGGTATCGCCAGTCGAATGGAAAAGAAGAAGGGTGGATGGCCATATGTAACGTCATATAATGTGCCCTACCAACGTACATCATGTTTTGCAAAGGCCTACTTCTTAAAAAAAATTTTATCTTCTTGATTGAACCCTGTATAACGATCTTCATTTATTCCAACTTATTCTTGAAATAAAAGAAACCATTCTCTTACTGAGCCATCTTTTTGCAGCAACAAAGTATTCTGATAATTCAGTATTTAATCAATAGGCATTTAATACTTAAGCATGTTATAATCTAGTGTTGGGTGAAAATACAAACGAGGTTTACGCAATTTTCAACTTATTCACTGTATTTTGTTTCTAACTATTCGTGAATAAAAAACATTCTTTTAGTGGACCGTCTCTTTGCACCAAGTACCTATCATGATAATTCGGTATTGAAACGATATGTGTATAACATTTAAGCATCTTATAATTTACTGTTGGCTGGAAAATACAAACAAGGGTTACAACAATAATTTGTCACTATGCGCCACTGTAGGGCCGCATGCCTTCTAGCTGCAAACCCCATGTTAGAAAAAATTTCTTCTCCATACAACTCTTTACCTGTGCCACAAAATTTAAATACGATGACTTTCCATAGTTTGCTGTACAGGTGTATTTACATCCTATCAGAATTAACGTAGCAGCCATCGGATTAACTAGTTATGCAGTAACACTAAATTGACGTTTATGATGGCACATATTTTCCATACATGACACGTTTTCTTTGTCACTGGACCCTACGCCCAGACTCCAATGATTGCAAAGCTACTTTCCTCATAGTGAATAGTCCCCAGAAGGTAGATATCAGCTAAAATCTTGATACTGGTAAAAAGAAATAGTATGCTGGTAAGTGTCAGGACCGTCATTTAATGTCAATAAGTGATAATAATAATGTTAAATAATTACTAAAGCGTAATTAAGATTAACGATAAATTCAAAAAATTGATTACTGATTTTTACATGCAAGTTTCGTAGTTTTTCTTCGAACATCGTAACAGAATCCAGAGAACGCAACACACCAAAGCGAGTGAGTGACACTTACAAATACAGAGACTATGGAAAGAGCAACTTTGAGAGATGTTGACAACTGAATAGAATAAAACGTAGTCTGGATTGTGAGACCTGTTCAAGAGTAACTTTCACATACTAATAAATATCATGAATATTTCAAGTAGTTTCACTAGTTACTATTTTCCTTTATTTTTAATGTGATACAAGGGTCACATTGTTGAATATTAGATTCTGGCCAATGACAGAGAGAATGTGCTGAAAGAGACACAAGCTGAAGGGTATAGACAGAGTGTAAAATCAAATGAATGAGTGGCCAGGCAGTTGTGATGTATCCTGGTCAAGAATCATATCGGGAGGGCGAGCGAAGCTCATTCTCTCTCTCTCACCCTGATAAGAGTGGGTAGTTTCCTTTGGCCCACTTCTCCTGGCGTCTGGTCTTGGCAATTTTGCGCAGATAGGCGTGATTCTGCTAGGCCTCGACTTAAGCAGTAACAACGAACATAATGTGAGTATGAGAAAGAAGGCAAATGTAAAGTTATGAAACTTTAACAACAAAAGAAATGAATTACACTAGCAAGTTAATTACAAGAAAACAGTGTGACCTTTAATTCTCAACTAATTTACTGGGTTATTATAATTTTTAAATAGTTTTGAACAAATCTCCGAAAACTTACCAACAGTGCATGCATATTATATCAGTAAAGTTATGGTAAGATTGTTGAAGACATACCATCGTGGAAGATGGGCGTTTTCTGGGCTTGAATTAAAGCTATTTAGTTCATGAGAATGATACATTGAGAAAAAGAGGGAAGTTGAAGGAAAGTTTGTGGGCTTATGCCCATTTGTACAGTTATCGTTAATTTTTCAGGTTTTGTCATTGAATAAATGTTTATGATGTTGTAAATACCTGGTCAGTATTATTTAATCCAATTCAGACTGTAGACTTGCATCATACTATCTTAGTTATAGTTTATTAACATTGTAAGTGTTTCAACTTTATGTAAAGTTTGAAGTGATGCATAGTAACTATCAACAATTAAGCTTATGTAGATCAGAAATAAATGTAGATCAAATACAGAGCCTTAAGCTTTTTAACTTTGATTAAACTTGCTGACATTTGCTACAAGAATTATCAACTTTCATAATTATCACAATATCTAGGAATTTACGTATGGTACCATATTTAACCAATTTAATAAAAAATTCCTTTATAAAAGGCTTTTTTATATCGACAAAAATAGCTCCAATGTGTTTTCCCTCTTTCATACTCGACTGATGATCAAGGCAATTTATGCAACAACAGTACTCTTATGGAGTTGAAATCCATATTATTGTTTATTGAAGGCATTACATTTATTGGAGAAATTTAAAATTCTAGTAGCAATAAAATCCTCAACTTATTTCATCCATAAGAACAAAAAGCAAACGCCCTGTACGTTTTGATAATCTTGTATTTTTCCGGTTTTTTTTATATTAAGCTAATTTTTATTACGTGTTTTTTGTATTATGAGGCCAAATTTCAGTGTTAATGATTTGCACAATGAACCTGTATGAAAGATGTAGTCGGATTTCTTCTTTAAATGAAACGGTTCATAAAGGTTAAGTTTGTCTTTTTTTTTTTACCACATATTGAATTTATCTTATCCCAAATGTCAATACCATCATTGTAATACGCTGTAAAGAAATTTTTATAACAGGATTGCTTAGCTGTTTTAATGCTATTTTTAAATCTATGTTTAGCTATCTATAATTTCGAAATTTGAGACAATAATTTAATTTTTGCAGTAATTTTTGATTAAAAGTCTCTTATTCATCCATGAAGTTTTAAAGGGCTTAATTGCAGATTTGTTGGAAGAAATTTGTTATAATTTTAGTAAACTACTTTATTTTTTCTACACATTCATTGAAAATAAGATCTTGGTTACAGTAATTAGTTAAAGATTTTCAGACAACATTCTGAATGTTTCGATATGCTTTACTTTTTATTTTTAAGGTGAAATCAGTTTAAGTCTTTTCTTGGCAATCTTACTGCCTAAATTTGCAATGACATAAAATAGTGTTATCGCAGTTTAATTTTAGTTACAAATGATTTACATACCCATTTTTTAAATTTATTTTTTATTTTTTCTTGTTTCTTGTCTTGTAGAGTGATTGATTGAGTGTGAGAACAGCAAGGATGCAATTACATTTTCGCATTAATACGGATCATTCATTTCAGAAGCATCTAAGAGCCATAATAGATATTGAAGCTAAAATCCCCATTACGTATCATATTACGTTTTGGGATTTTATTAATAAATTTAATCCTACTGGCTGAAGTCTTTTATAGAGTGCAATAATTTCAATGATCTGTTCATTAAAAGTGTAGGACAATTGCACTATTTCATTTATTTTACTCGATTTATCATTCAGAATTATTTCCTTGAGATAGATTAGGACTCTTACACTTTTTGCAGCTTTTGCTAGTTATAAATTTTTTTTTATAAATATCAACATTATAAAAACCAGTTTTACTAGCTGCAATACTAATGTCAGTAAAACTTACAAAGTTGTAGTGAATTTCAGCAGTTTTAGAATCAGCCTGCCACAGTCCCATTAAAATGACTGCTTTGTCTTTTCGTATGCACGCATGTAATGTTTGCATGTTGTTGTTTATGAAAACAATTTTAAATTCTTCTAGTTTTTTAATGACATTGTTTGTAAATAAACCTTGATCCATCAAAAATTGTTAAGCACTTTGCTGAACAAAACCATGCTTTTATAGAAAAAATCCAGTTCTTCTTCAATGAGGACTATACGACTATGCAGCAGACAAAAGACACTTGTGCATTGTTTTCAAGTTTTGTTTTGCATTCTATATCAACAGTTAATAGTAAGAAGTTCGCTGATGTAGTCTCTTATCGTTGGTTCCATTTACAAATATATCATTGTTATTCACGTTTATTTTGTTGCGTCCAAAGTTATCTGTCAGCACGACTTCTAAATTTAATTAGAGTAGGC
>JAHWFP010250541.1:0-20213 GCA_023313725.1 Lithobius niger
AGGCATTGTGGAGTTAGTACACAAAGGCACTTTAAGAACGGTAGGTTCGAGTTTGACCTTCTTCTCACACCCACCCTGTACTGGTAAAGAATACAATCTCGACAATTTTTATTAGTGTCTGCGTTATTCCGGTTTGACACTAACTTGTTAAAGGGCAATTACATCCATTTTGACATGCATGTTTGACTTTTGGATCACTTACACAATAACTAAACACAAGAATTGCGATAAGAATACGTTACTTACGTCCGACATAGCAATTTAATTACTGCATCACCAAAACACGACACGGAGATCGCCATTGTTTTGCTGGAACGCTCAGAAATTAATGCCGACAGACGTCACTTTTCGGTTTCGACTCGCAGCCGATTGAGATAGCCGTATTGACTGTGAGGAGCTCAAGCTTCTGACGGCCTTAGCTGGCGATCAAAACAATGGCGACCTCCGTGTCGTGGTTTGGTGATGACGTAATTAAATTGTTATATTGGACGTAAGTAACGTATTCTTACCGCAATTTTTGTGTTTAGTTATTGTGTAAGTGATCCAAAAGTCAGACATGCATGTCAAAATTGATGTAAATGCCCTTTAACTCAAAAAGAAAGGGAACAAAAAACCAGCCGTTCGGAACAAGGTTAGAGTCCGTACACAAATGACATCACAAAATATTTGCCATTTTTGCACCGCCTCCCCCGAAAATGACGTCATCAGACTCGATTCCCCCTACCCCTTCTCTGCGTCATCCGGTAGAGAGGGAATAAGGCTGGAGATTTGTTAATTTTTTTTAGCCTTTGGACGATTTTTCAGGGCTTGAAAAAAATTGGGATTCTCTGAAAAAAGGTGTTATTGAGGTTTTTGGGTGTTATGGTGTTATGGTGTTATGGTTATGGTTTTTCAGGCATTATCAATTTTTATCCCGTCTAACGTACAGGTATCCTATTAAGGTGTTAGGCTTGGTTAAGGGGTTTTTTTTAATTAATTTCTTTTTTAGCCTTAAGTCAGGCTAACTGGTTGGTTGACGAAATATGATAATGGGGCTAGTATTGCTACGCCAAACAGAGGTAAAGCTCATAAAATTGGACGTTGTAAATCAAAATTACTTCGAAAATCGAAAGCGTGAAACGAAATTGAAACTTTAAAAACGAAATTACTTTGTGGAATCGTTTTGCGGGGGGAAAAACAAAAATTCTCAAACCGAATCCCACTCGTGCATCTATGAAATGTATAATTTGTGTGTTTTAGCACTCAACACCTTTCCAACAAATTTCCCTCACAACAAAAACAATGAAAAGCTCCATTGCACTGCCATGCACCGCACCTCACTCCAAATCCGTAAATCAGTCCGGTAACGTTAAACCGTGGCCGTGATTTTAGGCCTATGAAACCGGAGAACCACACAAAGGCATGACATTTAGGGTCAAAGGCAGCTAGCTGGAGATGACAATATTTTAATTGTAGGATGGGTGAGGAGGAGGTGTGCGACCCCCTGACTCATATCCTCGATCAGCATGACCGCTGAACCTCATCATTATCAGATGTCACGAACCGCGCACACCTCTCTCTTTACGGCTTAATTAATGGTTGGGACGGATTAGGAGAACTTTTTTCTGAGAAGGGTTGAGATTATTAATTTATTTTAACATATACTGTTTAATTAAATTATAGTAATTTTTCGTGGTCAAGGTAACTTTGCAAGTTTTTTTTTTTGAAGAAAACGACTTTCGTCATTAGCTTAATTTGAAAAGTTCGTGTTTAATACGTGTTGATGTAGAGAGTGGTTTGGTCAATGACACCTACAGTTTAAAAACTATGTAATTAGTAATTATTAGAGTCAAAAGAACATGAAGAATTGTGATTTAATTTAATCCAATGATATATCACGTGATCTCGAGCTTTTCAATCGTAATCCAGGGTTCGTATGGGTCATTTAAACATGGACAGTTCCCGGAAAACAAAGATGAAATTCCAGGCCTAGAAAAGTGCTTGAAAAACTCGTAAAATGCCTTAAGTCCTAGAATACTTCTGGAAATTTTTATAACAGAGAATCGCTTTTGGGTTTCTGTATGTGATCATGATGGGATGGACATTTTTGCTGAAACATAAGCATAAAAAAAAAATTGTAGCAATTACATCTCCAGTAAGAGCACCAATGTTTGTGCATTTTGCCAGTGTCGTTTAAGGAATAAAATTTGCTACTTTTATCTTGCCAAAGTATTGAAAACATTTTGTATTTAACAAATTTGTATTTTAATGGTCACATTTTAATGGTCTCTTGAATGGTCTCCTTTAAAGGACTTAATTTTCATTAAGTTCTGAAAAACCTGAAAAAATCCTTGAATTTTCAGTTTACATGCACATACGATCCCTAGTAATCAGTATACTGAAAAAAAATTCGCCCTATGCATAAAATTAAACCAGTATTGTAATTTCTTTCGATTTGTCATGAATAATTCTTAGCAAAAACCCCTTGCCCTTTACACAAGGAAAAGAGTCCAGAGGAATGGTGAAGTCCCTTCCACACACATGATGAAGAATCCTTAGTGAAAGCCCTTTGCTCTTTACACATGGTGAAGAGTCCTGAGAAACGACGAATGCCGTTACTTACGAATGATGAAGAACCTTCAGTAAATGCCCCTTGCCCTTTACACATGGTAATGGTATCATGATAAGCGGTGGTAGTTCCTTGCAAATAATGAAGAATCCTTAGGGAAAGCTCCTTGCTCTCTTTACACATAGCCAAGAGTCCTGAGAAACAATGAAGGCCATTCCTTACACATAATAAAGAATCCTTAGTGAAAGCACCGTGCCATTTACACATGGTGAAGTCCTGAGAGCAATGAAGTCCCTTCCTTACACATAACAAAGAATCCTTAGTGAAATCTGTTTGCTCTTTACACATGGTAAAGAGTCCTGAGAAAAGATGAAGTCCTTCCTTACGCATAATCAATAATCCTTAGTGAAAGCCCCTTGCCCTTTACACATGGTGAAGTCATGGGAGCAATGAAGTCCCTTCCTTAGACATAATGAAGAATCCTTAGGGAAAGCTCCTTGCTCTCTTTACACATAGGCGAGAGTCCTGAGAAACGATGAAAGCCATTCCTTACACATAATAAAGAATCATTAGTGAAAGCCCCTTGCCTTTGACACACGGTAAAGAGTCCTGAGAAAGATGAAGTCCCTTCCTTACATGTAATGAATAATCCTTAGCAAAGGCGTCTTGCCCTTTACACATGGTGAAGTTCTGAGAACACTATGAAGTCCATAACTTACACATAATAAAGAATCCTTTGTGAAGACCCCTTGCCCTTTACACACGGAGAAGAGTCCTGAGAACAATGAACTCCCTTCCTTACGCATAATGAAGAATCCTTAGTGAAAGCACCTTGCTCTTTACACACGGAGAAGAGTCCTGCAAAACGTTTAAGGCCCTTCCTTACACATAATAAAGAATCCTTAGTGAAGACCCCTTACCCTTCACACATGGTAAAGAGTTCTGAGAAGCTGTAAAGAGTCCCATACTAGAAAGTCAGTATAGTGCGCATAAAATACACAATTTGCAACATGTCGAATCAATCCTCGCTTCGTTATCAAGCAGTAAAGGCTGCAGTTAGAAGCAAATTCAAGTTAGCACTTAAACTCCATGAAAACGGAAAAACTCGAGGCACATGAATACCAATATTAAATTAAAAATGGACCGCAGGCAGCTTAGAAACTGCCAGCAGAAAACATAACCGCTTGCAGGCAAGCGGTCAGGTTCCCTAGTAGTAAGAGGCAAAGAAAAGGGCAAAAATTATCATCCGTCGTGTGTCTCCTGTCATAGAGTGAAGACTGCTTTCATGGGGGCAGCCATTTTGGATTGTATGACATCACAATCCAATAGGGCTGTCCCCATGAGGACTATCTCCACTCCATTACAACAAACACATTTCTGAAGCTCACTTTTCATCTTTCAATGTAAGTTACTGTACATTTCCTTGTCCTTTGCTGCTGAAAATGATTAAGTCGTACTTTATGAAAGTTTTTACTACTATTTTTGCGGTGTCTGCATGTGAAAATTTTCTTTTTAACGAATATTTCACATAATGTGCCCCCTCTACTTAAGGACTTGGTGATACTTATTTTTATAATTTCATTACAGGTACTACATGCAGCCTCATTCGGGTACCCAGCCTCGACCTCCGCCGAGCGCCAAATACAAGAAGACCGGTGGTAAGAAGACGACGACGACAGCGGTGGTGGCAGTGAACGGCAATGGCGTCTCACCGACCGGTGGTGAAAAGAATGGTTCCGATTCAGAATCCAAGTACAATACCGGCATCTACCGGAAAAAAGGACACTTAAACGAGCGTGCATTCTCATATTCCATTCGCCAGGAGCACCGGTCCCGGTCCCATTCTTCCCTGGCAACTCTAACCTTCAACGGCGAAGGATCTCCGGAACCTGCACCGGCAAACAATAAACAGCCGGTCAAGGTGTACAAGCAGCAACAAGTGAGGGAAATGACCCAGTTGGTGTCCGAAATCAGTTTGTCCGAAGATGACTCTGACGACGAGGGACCTTTCGCACCAAAAGCCAACAGCACGGCCATCAACGGGAACGGTACCCATCACTTGAACCACAATGGTAACCACAGTAGCCACAATGGAAATGGACACCATAGTAACCACCATAGCCGACAGTCTCATCCGGCTTCGAGATCGGCCGTGTCTGCCAAGATCAGATAAGGAAAGGTAAGCAACCGTGACTTCTGACTTCTGTTGGTTACAGGATGACTCTTAGCAGATGAGCACCCAGCTGTCCTTCAAATGTTGATTACCATCAGGCGGTTACATAATGCCACCTATTTGTCGGATTTTGCAATTCTGTTGACAAGGGTGACTTTTCGGCTAGCAGTGTAAGTCTGTCATGCCGAATAGAAGCTAAAGTTATTTTTTGGTTCAACTTTATGAACACTGTTTTTGGTTAGGTTGCATTAGGGATAAGTTTACAGCTGGATAATTAGGGACCACAACAAAAATGTACGACCCCACTATTAGATGGCACCAGATGCAGTTAATTAGACCTATATTTGTGTAATTAGGCTTCAATTTGAGTTAAGTAGGACTATAATTTGCATTACAAACATTTACTAAGCAATATTTCGGTTAGGCCTAAATCTAAGTTAATTAGGACTATAATTTGCATTACGAATAGTAATTAGGCCTAAATTTGATTAAATTAGGACTACAATTTGCAATATGAATATTTACTAAGCATGCTTTGGGTTAGGCCTAAATTTGAGTAATATAGGACTATAATTTGCATTACAAACATTTACTAAGCAATCTTTTTGTACGCTACCTAGGAAAAAGTAAAATAGGTCCAGTATGCTAACAGTACTATTATTTCACCTATAGCCTGTAGTGATCAGAAATCACAAGTAGAACCCCATGGTGCCCTCTAGGTACGATTTGTCAAACTACCAATTCTGTTCCTAGAATGTAGTTGTGTAAGATAAGAAAGATAAATGAGAAATATACACCCCGAAGAAAGCAACAGGCTATAAACACGGTAGGCTTTGCCCACAGCCAAAGAATGAGGGCGTTGATTAGTAAACAGTGCCCAAAACTGTCCGAAATTGTTCCATGCTTCCCCAAACAGTTCCAAACTTCCCCGTACTGTCCCAAACTTCTCCAAACCGCCCCAAACTGTCCCCAAATCACCCAATATCTCCCTAAACTAACTCAAACTGTGCCAAACCATCCAATACCTCCCCAAAGTAACTCAAACTGCCCCCAAACTGTCCCATACTACCCCAAACTTCCCGGAACAGCCCCTAACTTCCCCAGACTGTGTCAAACTATCTGAAACTGTCCTAAACTTACCCAACCAACCCTTGGGGAATGAACAAATATGATATAAAAGAACAACTGCTGGCTTATTTCTCAGGACAATAGTAAATGAAATCGAGGAGTGCTGGATATGATTAACGGTAAACTTTTACTTCGTGTGATTCGTTTTCTTTTTCCTCTACTTTTTCCTCTACTTTCCCCCCCCCCCCCTACTTTGTGGACTTGTGGTTCCTTACCATTTTCTTAACTCGTCGTAGTCTTCTTGTTCAGGTACGTTACTACCAGCTACTAGAACAGTGAGGTAGGACCGTCGGTTTGTAAATTTTTCTCAAACATTCAAGGATTTGTCATAGGAAAATGTTGCGTCGGTGTAAGACCCAAATTTGGTGTAAGACCCTAATTTTTTTTCTAATGGCAGTACACTGGTATAGAGATATTGTCACAGTGCACTAAAAAAAAATGTGTAGCTTTATTAAAATATTCACTTCAAAATTTCTTATTTGTAGCAAATTTCTACCAAAAAATTCCTTATTTTTGATGTCGTAAATTCCGTGTTTCTTCCCTTTTTCTGACTAATACCCTTTCTGAGCCGTTATGGCCTCTAAAAGGAACTCCATCTAAAATTGACTGACACATGTGTGAACCAGTTGAAAGCACGGGTGGTGTTTGACGCACCGCTTGCAACCTTGGACGGTTTGCTCTCTCATGTGTTTGTTTAGGATAGGGGTGTATCCCTTGTACGTGTTTTTGCGCACACTCGCTAACAAACGCTGATTTTCTTTTGCTTTGCTCACTCGATCAGTACCTCCTCTGAGTCGGACTCCACGCACTTACGTGCAATTATCTACCGGAAATAAAAGAAATACGCCCTTATACAAGAAAGTCCAAACCTTCAGCCTGGCGGTTTTGTCTTTTTTTAATCTGGAAGAGGCAGAAACTAAATAAGAGTTTTCAATAGTTAACCGAGTTTCACTAATCCTTTTATCTAGACACACGCTAGTATTTCGCCGCCAAGTAACAGTAGATCATCCTATTGTAGACTTCCGATTGTTAAAAAATTGATTGTTAATGATAAAAAAAAGCGGCTCACTACTTGGGTGGGTGACCGCCTGGGAATCTGGCTGTTGCAGACATAGGGCCTTAGGGCTTCGGGCAGATGACCAGGAGTGGTTAACGCTCGTTAAACCCTTTGAAACCCTTTGGCGGCTCATTAACAGACATGTGTCTGTTAACTGTAAGCAACTGAAAGCATATTTTGGTATGTTGAGGATAAATCCCAATGCGACGGAAATGTTTCAAATTGTGGAAAATGTAAGGGGAAGGACCAAGTTTATCCTACCGAATAATACTTTGGACGTTAAATGAAAACTTGAAGATTGCTACCGCTGGTATTAATCTTCTAGTTTTCATTTAACTTTCAAACTATTAGTATGTGCGTTTAACTTGGCTAATAGGATTAACCTTGGCGGCCTTTTCCTGGTGGAATGATATCACTACCTTCAAAGCCGATCGTTTTTGGAAACTTGGCGGGTTTTTCTACCAGTTTTGGTTTTGGGTGGATTTTAATATACTCAGTGTCGATGCCTCGTTTGCTGTGGATAAGCATATAACATCAGAAACTCCAACGAATCCGAAATTCCTTCATTTAAAAAAAAATGCTTCCTTAGCAAGGAAGGGCTAAGAATTTTAGACGAATTTCCTTTAGACGACGTAGGACGTACTCCCTCCCATCGTTTCGGCTTTTAGATGCGCGTCAGTCCATACTTTCAAGTTTTTGACGTGTTTTACTTTTGACGCCTTGAAGTTCAGGCACTTCGGGTGTTCCCTTGAACCAAACCATCATATCCCTGCGGTGCGTGACTACGCAGGAAAAAAAGGGAGGGAGTTCCAGGTGAGGGGGAAGGGGGAGCCGGTACGGAAGAGAGGGTGTTGTAAAAACACGCACCTGCATACCTCGTTGAAGGTCGTCGTAGGTGGGGGTTGAAAATAGGGGCAGTGGGGTAGAGATTTTGGAGGCCGTGTCGAGGTTGAACGGAAAGGGGGGAGAAAAATACCTCAATTCCCCCTCCCCTCTTCCCTTTCTCCATTTACCCCCTGTAGGGATGGGTTACCCTACAAATACGTGACGGGAAAAAGTAAAATATGATTTATCGCTGAAGAGGAAGCCGCCATGTTCCCATTGTTGTTGAGGTTTCCGTTTTGTTGCTCCAATCAAGAAATGTTTTCTGCTGGGCGACGCGACGTTGACGGATTTCAGTCGTTTGTAATGTACTTGGCGTAAAAGCATTGTCGTTGGATTGGTTGGTGGTAGGGCCACGAAAACAATAGACATTAAAAAAAAAAAAAAAAGCGGCTCCACCTCGCGTGTAATGGGCTCGGTCCTGTGCGTGTGTTAATGCTGAATAACCTTGAGAAAAAAAACTGGCTAAAGTAGAGAGTGTTTTTTTTATTTATACAGATGCTGTGCACAGGCACCTGATGTCTGTCTCTGTCTCCATCATTCGAAATTTTGTGGGTACATTCTATGCTTTATTTGCAGATTTTAGTTCTAAAATCAGTTTAAAGGTGCACACGGCGGCCAAGTTGCTGTGGCCAGCCAGTCGCAGCGGCCACTGGGCTACTTGCTCCGTGTTCATTTTTCACCACGTGATCGAGAATTACCAATGAAAACGGATGTTGCCGCGCGGCACGTCGTCGTGTTTTTTGGCCGCGACGACTACTAGCCGCACGACCTTGTCGCCCAGTGCGCGGGTGACCTAAAACAATACCACTTTATGCCAAACAACATTTTAGGAAGAACATAGCTTAGTATATTTATTCAGGTCATTAATTACATGTTTTGCAGTTACCTGGAGGTTGATGCAAAAAAACTGTATTTTTCTACTGAAACAATAAACCAATTTTAAAGTGAATTTACGTTTATCTAAAGTAACAATGCTACATTCCCTACGGCGCTTGCATCTGGAGGCAGTCGGTTAGCCAGCTGCAAGGCGCACTGGAAATAAACACAGTGGCGTGTTTAGTCAATCCGTTGCTGTGAGAGCGGATTTTATTAGTCCTAAAATTGGGCGCGAATTGTTGGATTTGTTGTGCAGCTGCAGCAATTTTCAGCAGGTGAAGTTTTTTATTTTCCGATTTACAACATTAGCCCTTTAGGCCTAAGAAAGCCTCTCTCACAGCATTCGGCCCTACTAAACGTGCCATTATTTTTACCTGCAGTGCCCCTTGCACTTAGCTAAACGACTGGCTCGAAACACAAGTTCTGTAGTAAATATGGTGTTAGGACGCGTTTATGCAATGAGACATTCTCGCTCGCCGAACGCTATTTGCTAGTCAACCGTTATTTATTTACAAGTAGTTTCCGTTTCTACTAAATGAATGCGGTAACAGGTAACAAATTAAGTGTGTTGTAAATAACAACATGGATAAAGAACAAAGTGCAACAGTCATTTTAAACATTGCTACAAGATTGTTGTCATTTCTCGCTATTTCCAAAATTTGCTATCCTCGTTCAAAGAACAGCTTCTGCAGTGATCAGACGACGGTACAATAAATGGCTGCTCGCAGCGAGAATTCAAAATCCAACATGGCGTCCATTTCGGGGTTATCGAATCGAAGACAAACCATCCAATACCGGTATTCAGAAATCAATCTGTCGTCTTGTGCTGCAGTAAAGATTGTTTTCTTGTTGTCATAAACCGACGTTGTCACGTTGCAGGCATCGTACGTCGTGTCGCGAGGCACGAAGAGAAGTTCTGCGTCCGCTTTAATACCATGGTTGCTACGTATAGACAACTCGAAAGCCGCAGGCTCCGGTAAAGGCGAGAAGCAGCCAACACATTTAATATTGACGTAGTGAAAGCTATAGTGAGCGAGAAATGTTGCCAATTGATAAATCCACCCTTACTCATGACGTCTAGAAAAACAGACTTGTACCACGGCATTTTTTTTTTCTTTTTCTGTGTTAAATCGCGTAAAATTCTATAGGAAATTGATATCGGCAGTGTTTGTATGTTTAGAAACATTCCGATAGACCGCGGATCGCAAAATTGAAAGGGGGAATTTTTCTGGAATTTCCGCTGACGTCTGGGACGATCGCGTGTTTTGGCAAATCGTTTCCAAACAGAATTTTTGCTGTCCGAGTTTTGTTTACGAACGCACTTCCCTTTGCCCAACAAAACCTAAATAGCGCCACATCGGCCTTGAAACCGGTCGGCATTCAAGTAGGTTTTGTCCGTTATTAGGCCTTCGTTGCAACACGTACAATATAACGGTACATTAAACCAATTCCGGTTAGGCCTATTTTATTTTATTTATTTTTTTATTGACATCCTACAAATCTGGTTTACGTAAGGTAGTACAGAGTGACGCAGGTGGTTTTTGTTAGCGAACTGCACCCCGCCCGATCATCATTTAAAAACGAGCCTTCTGGCCGGATGATGTGGAAAATATAAGGTCAGCTTTATGATACAAAAATAGGTCGTTTATACTGTTGCGTTGCGCACTAAAGGGGTTTCACGCAGAACAAAAAAGTAGCTGAAAATGATTAAAGGTACACTCCGCTTGCCTTATACCAGCCAAGCGCAGATCGCCATCCGCACATGTCACCAACGCACCGTTTCGCCAGACTCTGTGTAGTAATAGAAGGCCACAGCTAAGATAGTAGGTGGCCTTGGGCGTAGTAGACGAAACAGCGTGAATGCAAAAATTGTGTCGTCGCAAACTGGAATGATTTTCATATTTTAACGTCACACTTTATAATTTTTTTAGGGTAGTATCTTATAATTTTTCTTCGGTGATGTGAAGGATCGAGAAAAATGGCGTTGGCAGGAATGTACCTTTAAGAACACGCACTAATACCAAAGATTAGAAAATTAATGAGATATCGCATCTTTCGTCTTCCGAGCGTACGCTGAGCCCTGGCGTTAGTTGCGGCTACTAATACCTCTGATAATGTTTTGCCTTTAAAGCCGCACGGAGGCCAAGCATCATCAGAAGTATTAGTAGCCGCACCCACCGTCAGGGCTCAGCGTACGCTTGAAAGACGTAAGATGCAATATTTACCGTTCAATCCGCCGACTTAAAAGATGGCGGACCTACGGTTTTTCTTCGTTATGTTGTTTACGTAAACGTAACTAATAAATGTTGACTACTGTCGTCAATGCCAAAGGCCTAGGCATGAAGGGGAAGGGCACAAGGGGGCACGTTCCCCCTTCCAAGAGGAAAGTATGACGCCCCCACGCGCAATTAGTGGTGTTAGCAAAACTTCTACGGAAATATTTTTGTGATTATACACAGTACCCTCCATTATTTACGTCAGACAGGCAGGGGCGTAGCTTCCCCTCTCCCCATCCTACCATGGCCGCTATATTCCGACTATTTCAGAAGACATGTAAATATAAGCACGGTATTTCAAATTGTCATGTAGGCCCAAAATTTACAATCTCAAAATTCGAAAAAAAGAATGCTGCTGAACATGTTGAAAAATTGCTCCATGGGCCCCAAAATACTTAAAGATGTGTTTTTCAGAGCTCCTGGGGCTCTGGCCCGGAATCCGTTAGGGAAGCTTATAGCGCGCCCCCCAAACCCTCTAGCTAGTCATTCAAAGTTGTTTTTAGTAGAACATGCCCCCCCCCCCCCACCCTTCATGCACTGTGCTCTCCCTCCCCCCATAAAAAATTCCAGCATACGCCACTGGTCGATGCACCCACACCCCTCCTCTCTGTAAAATCGTCCCTGTTGTCGAAACAGAATAGAATGTGTCGCAAGCAGCGTATGTTAAGTGGAAGATACCACCGTCGTGTTAGTTTTTTTTTTCACCTGAGGGAGGAAACCGGCGTACCCGGAGCAACGGGCGAGAAACAATTTCACAGAATTAGTTTGATTAAAGACGTCGTTGTTTGTACCTCTAGCCAACCTACCTCCAGAAGCGATTTCCGCAGCTAATGTGACATATACTATTGCTATCGTGGGGCTGGCTTCGAATTCTAGAACCACCTCCTTTTTGCCCCACATATCGTCTCTCATTCAAGACTGGACATTTTAAAATGTTGATAGTAAATTACACCTTTACTTCCGTATCCAACCCGTTCCTTTCCTATTTCCAGACTCAAATCCAAGATAACAAATTAACAATCGTGTGCCGCGCACACCACCACCACTCACCAACCAACCAACAAACCATATCTTTCACACAAACACAATCGTCCAATCTTCTCGTTCATGAACAACAAAGCAAAACTCGGAAGGAACAGTTCTAATCCCGTTCTTTTAAACGTTAATTCCGTACAAAACTTTTCCTTTCGTATTACGGCACGATCAAAAAAAAAATCCGCCATCCAGTTTTTTTGTGTCCTTAATAGTTCCATTGTAATCGTAACGCATGCTTGCACAAAGAAGCGCGGCAAATTCCAGCGCGCCCTCCCCCTCCCCTCCTTCCCAACCCAACCCAGCCCAGCCCCAACCCCGCCTGAGTTTCTTCCCCCACCACCATGACAAATGTTTTGTTTTGTTACCTCGGTGGCAATTAACTTGCCTAGGCTTGTCAAGACGTAGTACGTACTTACCTCAATGTGTTTTTATTGTGTACGTGTGTGAAACAGCCTAGGGAAAAAGAAAATGTTAGTGGAAGGAAACATGCCGTCTCATTCTGTATTGTTTTCGGTTTCTAGCCCCGTTAAGGCAGAAATTCAAGCTCTTTTGAGTTTGTTTGTTGTCCTCTCTGTTCATACGGGACCAGGCATTATTTGTGTATGGGCGCGGGCGGGGGGGACCGGGTGGCGAAGGAATTAAAAATGACCTCCACATTTTTGCTGACCGTTTTCCCCCTCCTCCTCCTCACCCCGCCTCCCAAGATCCTGACAAAAAACGACCCCTACCCCAGCGCAAAAAGTTACCTTCCTTAATATGCTTTTCCAAGTTTAGTGTCGATAATTTCTTCTGGATTAATTAAAAAAAAAAAAATTCCCATCGACAGATTTCCAATTGTGTGGGAAACGAGCCATGACTAAAAGGTGTATATTCACCTTATGACAGGTTGCAGCATGTTGCGCCCTCTACCATTATTCAGTTTTATGTAGCCCTAGATTTAAACAAGCGAAGGGATGCGCCAACAAATTTCCTTTCACGCAACAAACTAGTCACGTGCCTCCTTAATTATTGAATGTAAAGTTGGTGCGTCCACGTGCACCAGGGATCGAGCAGTCAAGTTTAACGATATCACGGTCACTCGATGGCGCCCATCTAGCGGTTCAAAATCTCCGTTTGGAAACGGTCGATGTATAGAAAAAAAACGCTCGTTATGTCGTTAGGCTTAACTTTACCGCTTGCTTCCTGATGCACGTGGGCGCACCAACTTTACACTCAATAATTAAAGAGGCACGTGGCTCGTTTGTTGCGTAAAAAAGAAATTTATTTGTGTGTTCTTCGCCTGTTGAAAGTAAGGGCTAGACAGGACTAGATAGGGGTGAATGACTATGGATGCTCCAGCTTGTCATTTGGTGGCAACCCCCCTTTAACGATTCATGACGGTAGAATAACGTTTGATGTAAGGGGATGCATATACAGGAGTGACATTTGCCGCCATATTGGCACCAGTATGGGTTTTGGAGGGCATAACTACAAGGTGCACTACATAAAAATGGAGGGAAAAACAACGGAAGAGCGGATTTCTTAGGCTTAAAATAACGTTGTTTTCTCCAACAACAAAAATCGCGCGTTTTAGGTCTAAGAAATCACTCTTCACAGCATCGGCTTCAGTATGACGCCCTTCTGTTTCTCTCTGCAGTGCCCCTTGCAGCTAACCTATTAACGCTCCAGCATAGAGCTATATACAATAATATTACGTTGTGTCACTGCTCTATTCGGACTGCTAAGGCAGGTCGATTCCGCATGGCCGTGCCCTTTACAACATCAATAAGTGCAGCTTGAAAAATATCCCGTGGTTCAAAAACCTTTTTAGAAAGTGGTTTTTAACGGGCTTATCACCGGATGACTATAGAAATACCGTCCAAAAATCTTATAAAAACTTACACGAAAGTCTGGCGAGGGGACTTTCCTCCAGAAGCTATGGCGTTTTAGAAAGTTCGACTGCTGAAAGTGTCATTTTTGAGATCCAGGAATGATTTTTTTCTCCCTTCGTTTGACATTTTTTCTTTGTGACCCCCTCCCTCCCCCCACACCTCCCTTGACGGACCCAAAAATTGTATGACACTCCCAACGAGTGGGTCCAAAAAGTCCCCCCCCCGGCCCGAAGTTCATGAGGCCTCCCCCGGATATAAATAATACTGGAGGGTGTGAGGCCCAACGACCAAATACCTAATTCTTGACGTGAGAGAGATAACTACGTACGAAGTCGTGGAAGGAGAAGGGCTAAGGAGTTACCGTTCCGATCTGATCCCGATAATTGTTTGAATTACTGCCACTGTTTTACCACCTTAGAAGCTTGCCACCAAACTATTGTGTGCGCGGCGTATCTTGAGTCCTGCAGTATTTTTTGATCGGCTACGTCTTCCTGGAGGAGGCGGCTTTATCCGACGGCCGCCACTGTTTTGTAACCATCTTGGATATCAACAAGGCACTCTGCTACCAAAAACGTACAATCGATTATCTGTGTTCGTTCTGCGTTGAACTTAACATAGGCTGCGGACACTTTAAAGTTTATCGAATCTAGCGCTATCTAGTTCTGTATGGCGCTTGCGCGCAGCAAACAAAGGAACACAACTGGCCTAAACGCAACTGTCCTTCAATGTCAACTGGCCAGACAGAAAATGACGTTCTCATCGCGTGTTGTTTACGCTATCAGCGTTATTCTAGTCTGTGGTTTCTCCTCCCCCCCCCCCCTCCTCCCCCAATTTTCCTTTATATTATAAACCGCTTTTATGTATTTTTATTTAGTCGTTTCTCATATTGTCTGCCTCTAGTACCTGCAAGGTGCGCTCTGGTTTTTGATTACCATCACACCGAGAACAATTTCAAAAATGAAACAATGTCTACTAGTTATTATGACTAATTTGTGTAGTTTGCGCAGTTGTCCGTTTCCTTTCTTTCTCCTTTGTTGTAAATTCTCCAAATTGATCCACCTTGTGCTAAAAATACGTATCGACATTTATCTCACGAGCTAAAATGCGTTGTTTACCATGTTTACCAAACGAAGTTAACTCGCCGCCATGTTTGAGACGCTGTGCTCGCAAGGTGCACCTGTCCTGATACGCGAAACAAGCGATATTCAAAGGAGATCAGCTTGAGTTAAAATTCGGTAGTATTCGAACCTTTCACGTCAGCATAGGGGAAACGGGGAGTTGGGGGGTAAACACGGGTAAGGGATTGGGTGGAAAGTGATCAACTGGCGACACAAGAACTACACCAGTTTTATTACGTCACTGCACTCAACTTCAGTAGAGCGTTGTTACCGAAGAATGCGTAGCAAAACTCAGCCCTGGATTTTGTAGGCCATTCGGATCGGATTATGTAAAACAACTTGTTCGCTTGTCTAGTCAATGCTTGTCCGTTCATGCGGTAGATAAATCTCTCCCCGCACGGATTGACACGGCCACGCCGCCATACCACGTAGCTTTCGCAACGTGCGGCCTGCGGCTATCTGCAAGGAGACCAACAGACAAAAAAAAACGATAACGCGAAGGTGCTCTGGTCAAGCTCCAGTAAGCTTGGTAGATGGTTAACATTGTATGATGTTTTGCAATTCGAGTTTATTATTTTTTTATGTCTCAATTTTTTTGTTTTTTGTTTTAGCTTTACTTCAACAATATTGGATTTGAAAATAGCAGTAATGTTTTGTCTGCATCGTTAACAAAAAAAAATAAAAAATCACATGAAAAAAGCAGTTTCGTTGGTTTTGCTGCTGTTACAGCGGCGAACCCAGGAATTGTGTTTTTTTAAGGGGGAGGGGGGCAAAACAGTTGGAATTTAAAATAGGGTCCGAAAATTCAGTTGAGGTGTTTAAGAAGGGGTGGGGAGGGTTCCTGTAAGTCCCTCTGGTTTTTGGAGAGGGAGGGGGGAGGGGCGACACTTTCCTCCTTTCGCCCTTGCACGTGCTCATGTCCTTGGTTTTCGTAATAGCAGTTTCAATCTAAACCCTTTATTTGTATTTTTGTTCAATATTTTAACACAACAAAAACTATCTTGGAACTGTAATGAATAAACATTGAAAAAATTAAATTAGAAGGCTGAACAACTTGTGTGTATTGATAAAAGTGCGTTACGTTTATGCTATCGGTTAGACTATCAGTTATAGTGTCCGCGGCCTATCTTGAGTTCTCAGCAGAACGAACACAGATAATCGATTGTACGTTTTCAGTAGCAGAGTGCCTTGTTGATATCCAAGATGGTTACAAAAACAATAGCGGCCATAGATTAAAGCCACCCCCTCCAGGAAGACGTAGCCGCTCATAAAATACTTGCAGGACTCAAGATACGCCGCGCACATAATAGAACATCTTTGACAGCTTTAAAAAAAAAATTAGAAACAGAGTATGTAAGACAGTTTTTTATGTTCGTTCAGAATCAATTTAATACAAGGGGTGCATTTTCCAATTTTTTAATACACCGCATTCCAAAATTTTTGTAATTTGGTGATTTTGGACTTTACATTGCTTCTCGTCGTTATTCCATTTTTTAGAGCAAGTAAATAAAGTAATTACAGGAGAACTCAATAGTTTCGAGTCGATTAGCTCAAAATGGCGTCGGTTTCAGTTACATCGCAATGTTCTGAGTGCTTCAGTTACAGATAGCGCCATCTAGTGGAGAGTTAACTAACTACTGACAATTCCTAGCATGTAGATAAATATAATTCAGACGGCATCTCTGCAATCCCCCACCTCCGATCCACCCTTAGTTGAACGAAAGACTTGATTTCATATTTTGGAGTTCACATTTTGCCCCCGAGCTGATATAAGAGTGGATTGCCAAAGCCAAAAGGGATCGTATAACCCATCGATTTGACTTATTTTTTATTTCAATTTTCCTTAGCAACTGCATAAATGTCAGCGGATACGGGGTGATAATACAATAATGAACAAGGGAGTGTGGTTGGCAATCGTAGTTATTACCATCCGCGACAAAAATATGATCCGCAGAAATTGTGCAACGTCGTATATGCCGTTTCCGTTATAAACACTTAAACGTTATTTTTCTTTGAACGATTCCCCGGCCATTAGGGATGCGGAGATTTACTAAACCGGATTCCGCTCAATGTGAACAGTAAAAAATGCAGTATCACATCCCTTCAGATATTGCTGTTGCAATCGGCGAATGTCACAATGCCATCTCTTAAATATTGACGAATTACCGTCTATTGAAACCGATTTGTTGACTTTGTCGTTTTTTTTGTGAAATTGGTTTACACTGAACACTTTCGTAAACCAATCAAAAGCCGATTCGATTGCGCCGCTTCCAGCAAAACTGAGGTCATCTTTCCGTCCCTTAATGATGGAATTGATGCGTCAGCGTATACTCATCATCATGCTAGCATTGTCAATGGCGTTGCTATGCCAACGATGAATACATTTATATCTTATAATCGAATTACTTGTGAGAAGGAAACGCTAAAGATGAAATGTCGACGAATATTTGGATTCTCATGATGTTATTTCTAGTTTTGAAGTCGGATGAAAGTAACGCTTTTTAGATAAAATTCTGCAGCTATAGTTATTACATACTTTGACTGAATGTATGGATTTGTGCATGTTGAATCGGTAAAAAAATCATGGGTGAGAAAGTAAAATGAAGGATTTTGACGGTAACACCAAAGATAACCCGACAATTTGCGCCATAATCCTTCCATATTGCGATAATTTTCACCTTAGTCTCTCATTATGATAATTCCCCTATCCTTTCATATGGTGATAATTTTCTCCTTAGATTCTCCATCTCACCATCTCGTGATAATTTTCGCCTTAGTCCCTTCATAGTGCGATAATTTTTCACATTCCTCTCATCGTGCGATAGTTTTCGACTTACTTCCTCCACCTTGCAATACTTTTGACTTTAGTCCCACCATCTTGCGACATTTTGCCTTGTCCCACCGTCATGCGATAATTTTCACCCTAGTTCTTCCACAATGCGATAATTTTCGCTGTAGTCCCTCCACATTGTGAATATTTTCGCCTCAGCTGTCCCTCATCTTGCAATATTTTTCACCTTAGTCCCTCCATCTTGCGATACCTTTCGCCTTCATCCCATCGTCTTGTGATACTTTTCGCTTAGTCCCTCCATATTGCGATAATTTTTACCTCTGTCCATCATCTTGTGATAGTTTTACCTTAGACCCACTAACTTGCGATAATTTTCGCCTTAGTCCCTCAATATTACGATAACTTCGCCTCCTTCCCTCATCTTGCAAATGTTTTCACCTTAGTCCCTCCATCTTGCGATACTTTTCGCCCTAGTCCCATCGTCTTGCGATAATTTTCGCCTTAGTCCCTTCATATTGCGATAATTTTCGCCTTCGTCCCTCCATATTGCGATAATTTTTGTGTCATTCATCTCATCGTGCGATAGATTTCGGCTTAGTTCCTCCACCTTGCGATACTTTTCATTTAGTCCCACCATCTTGTGACATTTTGCCTTGTTCCACCGTCTTGCGATAATTTTCACCCTAGTTCTTCCATATTGTGATAATTTTCGCCTTAGTCCCTCCACATTGTGCAAATTTTCGCCTCTGTCCCTCACCTTGCGATACTTTTCGCCTTAGTCCCTCCATCTTGCGATACCTTTCGCCTTCATCCCATCGTCTTGTGATAATTTTCGCTTTAGTCCTTCATCTTGCGATAGTTTTCGCTTTAGTCCCTCAGCGATACTTTTTGCCTTAGTCCCTCCATATTGCGATAATTGTCACCTCTGTCCCTCATCTTGTGATAATTTTGCCTTAGTCCCACTAACTTGCGATAATTTTCGCCTTAGTCCCTCAATATTGCGATAATTTCGCTTTCTTCCCTCATCTTGCGAATGTTTTTACCTTAGTCCCTCCATCGTGCGATACTTTTCGCCTTAGTGCCATCGTCTTGCGATAATATTCGCTATCTTGTGATAGTTTCGCCTTAGTCTCGCCGACCTGCGATAATTTTCGCTTTAGTCTTGAGAACGCTGCGAATCTTTCGAATTTTAGAATCTTTCTGGGAACCCTTTTTGAATCTTGGGACTTGCCGATTCTTACGAAATGATCAGTCTTTGATGATCTTTGACGAATCTTAAAATTGTAATAAATCGTAAAACATTTTTTTAAGTCTTGAGAATCTTTTGAATCTTCCGAATCTTGGGAAGTCTTTACTGAATCTTTAAAATCTTATTAAATCTTTGTGAAATATGTGTACATCCAGAGTTTCTTTCAAATATTAATCAAGCTTCGATGATTTTAATCAATCCTTGTAATTTTGGGAATCTCGTCAGGCTGATGACTCTTTGATGACTTAGTCGAATATTTCGAATCAGAATGAATCTTGTTTGAAATATTTGTCAGTGTTAATATTTTGAATTTTTCAAACATCAGTTCACCTTTGATAAATTTTTGGTTGACCTATAGGATCTTAAAATTTTATGAAATATCCGTGAATCCGGAGAATTTATAAAACATTTCGAATTTTGGTAAAGCTTTGCTGTATTTTTCAAATCTTAACGAACCTCTGAAGAAATATTTGTGAATTTTGAATCCTTCGACTGTTTGGAATCTTAACCGAAACCATGTAATTGCTTCGCCGTCAATCTTGGTGTAATCTAGACAAAATATGAATCTGGTCGCTCGAATCTTGGGGAAACACAATTTACGTTGAGTTAGCCCATTATAACTGTTACGTAAAAGGTGCAAATTTCACTATTTGTACGCCTAAACCGGAAAATGATTGACAATTGGATGAAATTTGATAACTTCCGGTTACCTTGCACATCTAGACGTAAGAGTATACAACGCTATGGACAGTGAATTCGCCAGGTGGTGATGTCACTTCCGGTGGTCCTCTTCTATCATTCAGTATACCACCATATTTAGTACTGATCTGTTACTTCCTCCTGAATTAGTTATGCTTGACAAGTGATGCTGATGAAATAATACGATAAACGAGATGAGCATGCTGCCATTTTTAACCCTTAGCACTTCCGCTCAACCCGAAAGTTACTTCCCATTTGAACATATTAGCTGATAGCAGACTATAAATCAGTGATAAGTTGATTGTGATGAAATGCGCTCCTCCTTTCCAGTTTATTGATGGCTTTAAAGTCGATGAGGATGATGACAATGGTTGCTTTGGTGGTTCAGAATCTTAAAGTAGATTTCCGTACGTGGAGAGAAGATAGTTTCCAGTCTGAAGAACACTAAAGGCCGTATTTTACTTATTTTTAAGAGGGATTAGCCATATCGTTCGCTTTGATCACTCC